>JAYRBW010074495.1:0-25485 GCA_036023295.1 Invenusta paracnida
GAGTTTAGCGTATTTTTAGCATACCGGTAGGGAACTCTTAGCATACATTAAGGGATTCCTTTAGGAGTTTAGCGTATTTTTAGCATACCGGTAGGGAACTTTTAGCATACATTAAGAGATTCCTTTAGGAATTTAGCGTTTTTTTAGCATACCGGTAGGGAACTCTTGGCATACATTAAGTGAATAATATAGGAGTTTAGGAGATTTTTAGCATACCGGTAGGGAATCATTTAGGAGTTTTATTATATAATTAAGCAATTTATTAATTTTCTCAAAATACAGTTATATATAGCTATACTACTTAAATTTAAAACAAGTAGTATTTATGTAACCTATGTAAAATTGTTGCGTGATTATGGTTTGCCTCTGATTAATAGAAAAGTATTAAATCTAGTAAGTTTTTTTCCATAAATACGATTTAATACTGGTACATAATTCCACGTTTAATTAAATTATTCCCACGTATTTTTAAATTTGAATTTTTGCACCACATAATCCCGCGCACTTTTAAATTTGAATTTGGCGCAAAGAGTTTTGTTTAAATAGACAAATTAATTAAAATATTCCCGCGTATTTAATAATTTGAATTTGGCGCCAACAATTCCACGCACTTTTAAATTTGAATTTGGAGGGGGGTGGAGTCGTGCGACACCTCTCCTACTACTAACACATCATATTTATTGAAATATCAAAAAATGTACTAAACAAACTGTTTTCATTATGGAAAATATTTTTTCTAATAAATCACTTTTATAAATTTTTTTTTAATTATAACTTTTTCAGTTCAATAAAATGATGATGTATCTAAAACAATATTTTAAACAGTGGCCAATAAAATGAAATGTTTTTTAAACATCTGCAATTATATTCTCAAAATGTGATTGCTTTGTTATCTCCAGATTTTTTTCAATAATTAATTAAATCATATCTTATATTTATGTTTTATTTGTTGCACTCATTCTTCTAAAAAACAAGTTTGATGTTAATTCTAGTCTGTGCGATCGGGTCACTAAATTCTTCCGTAACTTCCTTCCAACTGGGCGCGGATTGTCTGCAAAGATTAAATGCTTAATTGTATAAAATATAATAATAAGGTTGAAAGATCAATTTGTTGAAACCAGTTAATTAACTTGCTTCTTGCGATGTCTGCCCATCCATGTGTGTGCAATGTTTAATTTCAGCAGCTTGTAGCGGAAGTATGTGCTCAATCTCTGAAGTAATTAGCGAGATGTTCACCTACATAAATAACCATCTGTATGGTGCTTCTTTTTAAAGAATACTCTCAAAATAAGGTCTGAAAACCTTAACAGGTCTTGTTACATCACAGATTCTTGAGAATGACTCAGACCCTAGTCTGTAATTTTATGATATTTTTTCTAAATTAAATTAAAAATAATAACCCTGAAATTTTTGATTCCGTATTGTTGACTGATGACACAACATAATATAAGGCATTTGATCATATTCATCGTCACAACTCTAAAAGAACACGACTAATCAATACGCTACAATTGTATATACCAACCAGCGTGAATTGGGAAGATGCTTACCATCTAATTTATCAAATCTATTTTTCTAAAGTCTACTTTGACTGGTGACAAACGTTTGGAGATGTTAACGGATAGTATTATTACAAAAAAGCGTCTTAAAGACTTGAAGCAAATATTTCCAACTAAATGGAGCCAATTCACATTTTACTTTTGTTGTACGAAAAATAATTAGTATGTCTCAGGACGATGCATAGAAAGTCTTTGGAGTATTCATTGTCTCTCTATCTTCACACCTCGCCACTATGGATTTTTTCTCGTAGAGTGTGGTGAAAAATAAAGTTTATGACAGAAAACCAAAAAGAGTGAAAGAATTAAAAATGTAAATAACTGACTCATCAATAAGAACATAAGGACTTATGTTCGAAGGTGTGTCAATGTGAAATATTGATTTCAGGACTATCACCTGTCAACAATAGAAAACGGTTTGCACTCATTACTAAGAACTTATTTAATAAATAAAGCAATTTACTAAATATCTGCAAACAATCCATGTTTTTTTTAAGTCATACTTAAAGGAATAATTCAATATTAAGCACCGACGGAAGAGATTACAACCGACAGGATATTTCGAAATCGGATGACAGAAGAAAAACTCGCTTGCCTTTTTATGTTTCCTTGCAAAAATTCTATCTTGCGCTGAAGATACAAAAACTTTATAAAATTTCATACATTTTTAAAGGAAATCTTAATTAAATATACATTTTTAAACGCATAACTTTAAATAAATATATTTAGAGACATTCAATAATATGAGTAGACTTTTATCAGAACAATAATTAAATCGCCTAACAATTAATAAAGAAAATAAACATTATAAAGTAAGACAGTTTACACATTTCAAAATGAATTTATGTTGATTACTTATAAAATACATTTTTAATAAATGAAGATAGTTATACATATTTATAAGATATATTTCTTTGTATAACAATAAAAAAATACATAATGAAAGTATTGATTGTTATTTCGTATTATTTCGACATTTGACGTCTCCTGTTAATATGTAAATGTTAAGAATAATATATTTTTATTTATGTAGTCAGATATAATTTAAATTATATATTTTATTAAAAAGAGAATTTTAATATATATATTTTTTGTATTTTTTATTCAGTCGGATACAGATATATCTGACTGTATGTATATATATATATATATATTAGTTATTCAATCATACATTAATCTTTCGATTTATGTAACTTGATAACAATATTTGTTTTATAACTTAACTTACACAAATTAAGTTGAATAATAAATTAAATGTTACAATTAAATATAATCAGACCAAGTCAAGTATTTTAAAAATGTTCTCACTGTTTCGCATCACGAATAACATAATTTTTATATTAAACAAATTAAAAAGTTAGTTCTTTTATATTTCCTGTAATTTGGATATTTTCTTAAATAATATGTCCCCTGCTGCTATACCATTTGATAAACACGACGAGATTTATGATATTGGCTTCATGTTTATAGCAAGTCAAAATAATTATTTGAAAACTTATGAAACTAATTATATTAAATTTAATTCATTTCAATTCAATTTTTAGGGATACTTTATAGAACTGTTCGAGAAATACCGAAACCCGTTTACACTACGCATTTTTCGTACTTTAAAAGATTTACTATTAAAAATTTAGCAATATTATTTTAACATTCTTTGATTTTTAAAAACGATATAAAATATCGTTAAATTATTGATAAGAATTTCGAAGTTACTAATTTTTTTTTAATTTGATTATTTATAATCAATAAGTGGTAAATCAGGACAAATAAAAGAATTTTAACTAAACATGAATGGAAATATATCAAATAATCATATTTTTAGGAGCAAAGATGATGGTATATGACTGAAAACTATTTATTTTAATCTTAGATTGACTTAATATTTACATATTTGTATTATTTAACTACTAAACACTTCTTCTAAATAGTTGCATTTTATTGCTTTATTATCCCAGGTATTTTCCATGAGAAAACAGTTATATATTCTAAATTATTATTTAAAGGCATTTGGAGTTATTATAAAATTTATACGTATTAATATTCAATTTTAAGGATAGTACACTTTGTACGAATTTAATATAGTACAATTAGTTTATTATATATATGATATAGTTTAATTAATATGTATATTTATCTGCCAAATGATATGGAAGTGTTAAAACAAAGACCCCATAAGTTGTATAGTGAAGTGATTACTTTTTAATCACTTAAGAGTAACATTTATTTATAAAAGCGGGGCAATTTCAATTACATTGGTAGAGTCATACGTAACATGATAGGCAAAATGTTATATTGTTTTGTATTATATACACATTTTTAGTTAGATTCTTCAAACGACACTTGAAAATTAATTTTAATTTAATTTTCTATTTTCAAGAATTGCCAACACCTTTTTGCAAGTTAGTAAGCACCAGTCTAGTTGGAAATATGCGGGGGTGAGTACTTACACTGATATCAAAAGAAGAGCGAAGAGGTAGACCAACATCATCTTGAGTTTATCCGTCAGTCGAAGAAGCGAGAGTGGGAAGAAAGAGAGGCATGGTGACATCTACATGCGATTTAGAGGATGGAACGGGAATGGTCTCAATTGGCTCTTCCTCCAACCAATATTTTCCCAATGTTATCCCGAGTTTTACTGCATCCCACGCTTGTATTTTTATTATTAGATAGCTGGGGTGAATTTAGTCACGCTTTTTAGACAATATTTAACTTCCCAAAAGTTCATATGTTAGATATACAATCTTAAAATATACTTAAATATAGTAATGGCTGGTAAGATTATTACTTAAAATGAAAAAGATATTAAATTAAGATTATTAAAATCGAAAATTAAACTTACAAACGTTCAAGTTAGATCGTACAATAATTCAACAACATTAATTATTAAAAAATATATATATTATTATAAATATGATAGTAAGAGCCAAAGGCTATTACAAAGAAAATTGCAACTTTATGATTTCGTTTTCATATTTTAAATTATTAATTGGTAATTAAATATGTATTTAAGTATAATAAACATGTTGATGTAATACAGATTTTTAAATGAAGTACTAAGGGCTTATCGGGGCTAAGTTATATTGAATTTAAAGCGAATGGGAATTAATATTTAACACTTCGCATAACCGGAGACAGGACATCACACATGCTTCATTGTGATCACAGGAAGAGGAACTTTACACTATATATAGTGGATGTGTGTGATTATTGATAAGAAAATGAATTTGGTAAAAAATAGTGGGAATATGCATATTTTCATCAATGAATATTAAATTAAACTATAATGTGCAGTAGTTTGTCAAAGAAATTAAATGACAGAAAGTGAAAACAAAGGCACAAATTTATAATAAAAGTAAAAATTGGTTTTAATTGCGATCAGTGTAATTTTAATTCAATTCATATTTTAAATAACATATTTATTGAATTCGTCTTATTTGTAATTAGTATAATTAGTTACTGTAACAAGTAATAAAAGTACATTACAATAAAGTCACATTTATTATAAGCCCCTTAAAAAGCAACGCCATATATTAATACCTAATTACATAGTTCCCGAATTTCAAATGAGTCATAATAGGGCCGGGGTTTACTTTGATGTATCGTATTTCAAAAATTAAGTTATGTTATTGTATACAGTAGAGCATTAAAATTTTAATAATTCAAATGATAACATATTATTAAACAAAATCTATTCTGATACCTATACTTAACCTTTGTAAATAACTTATTTTGAACTTATAGAACACTACATAATGGGTGTATAAAGAATTTTAAAAATTATAATCAAGATAAATCATGATGAGGACAACTTAACTACGCACTGTGCATAGTAAAAAATAGCTTGCAGAAAAATCTTGAATATAGAAATATTATTAAAAATGTTGAAAAAACAACGATTTTTGGAAGTAACGAAAACATATTTAATCAACCTACAAGTTTCAATAAGACTTATTTATGCACATAGTAATTGTGAAGATTGCATGATTATTTTACATTTATATCGTATATAGATTCATTTGTAAGATAAATTCTTAAATAGCGTGTATAAAAAAGGGAACGGTAGCATAAAGCTATGTTGCTCTATCATGGACGTCACCGCCCTAAAGTAAACTGTAAAGACAATTGTATACTAAAGTGAACTAAATATATATATATTGTTGTTCCCTGTAGCGGCATTATTTGAAAGGAAAAAATAGATAGAAGAGGAAGGCTGCAAACACAATTTTGTACAAGGAAAATTGAAGCAAGAATTTTTGAAAACGCTGTTTCTTCGTCAGGAAAAGAGAGGCAAATAATACATATATTTATTTAAATGCAGCTATATAAGCAACGTTGAGAAACATGTGGATAAGTATTACATAATAAATTGATTATTATTATATAATAGAAAATATGTCTAAACAGATTGTACACTAATATGATGTAATGAGATAATTTAATGGTATTTTGCTTGGTTTACGTCTGTTTATTGTTAGAAGAATAGTATTTTTATGAATTGCCCCACTATGTTGCATTCACTTGCAACCATCTCGAATGCAAAAGTTGTTTTGCTGACGAAACTGCAATTTGAGGATAGTCGTTCCATGCATTTAGTTCCCGAATAGTGAAATAGATGTAGCAAAAATAGAACAATCGTTTCAAAATATTTTATAGATAGTCAGTAGCAGAAGCGTTTTTATTTGGCACGGTGTCTATTTTGATATAACTAGAATGCTTCGTATATAGTGAACGAGTTTTTAAACAATTCTAAGGAGATACCAAAGCGAGCTTTGATGACTCGTTCTGCATGGTCTCTAACAAATATCCAAATATCCAAATGAAAAATTCTTGGTTTATATATGCTAATGCACAGAGAGTGAATAATTCTTGCACGAAAATTAGACGGCTAACCCATGAGAGCCAGAGTATGATCGAAATCTTTAAACTTGTGATCACCATTTGTCGAATTCGAGCATCTTCTCGTTATTCTTTAAGTTTCATGTCGTACTTAGTTGGTTTGATCAATGTGTAGGAAAACAAATTCATAGTGAAAACTAGCTTCCTTAAACTACTTCCTATAAGAAGAGAAAGTGAAAATATCATTTTCACTGTTGGCAAGCCTAAAGTTAAGAACATGTATAAGGGATGATAATTCAAGTTTGAACTTGAGCTCTTCATATTACGAAGAGTTAAATACTTCAAGTAGGGCTGCTGTTTCGGCCTTGCTGTTTTATTAATACTAGGTAGTCGTCTATATAGAAGTTGTATTGTCCAAAATTAATAGAGTGGAGAGCATATATCGTTTCAAAGTGTCCATGAAGGTTGTCTAGAAGTTCGGAGAGGTAGTTTTTCTAGCCATACTCATTCTTTTTGTAAAAAGCATCCTTCGAAAACATGAATACGACGGGTAGAACCACTTTTAGGAGAGTTTGAATATGTCCCAGGTGAAGGCTACAATGAAACCCCAAATTATTCATCAGCGTTATATACATATACTACTGTTTTTTTAGTTACCACACAAATGAGTATTGTCGAGCCGAAGGTAAATTTAGACTTCTATATTGTTAAAATGAACTGTTGTAGAAATCTGACAATTAATATACATCTGTTCAATAATAAAATATTATAATGTAAAATCGTGCAATAAAGTTATAAAAATAATGGTAATCATGCTTCATTAATTGATGACAAATATTTCCGATAAAATGCTATGATACATGCCAATTATAAAGTACAATTAAATTTAATGAAATATCGTATAGAAACAGATTTTAGTGATTTCAAATAGTTTTTAATTGTAAATATGTAATATACATGTAATATATTGTAATCAATTACAAAATATTTGTTGACGTCAATAATAACAAATATTTTCCGACTGAACTATACTTTACGTGGATTTTTAACCTTGTTTATACAAGTAGTTTGATTAAAATAATTTCTAAACTTGCATAAAATTTCTTTAAATGTATCGTACTTAAAATAACAATGAGCCTATTAAACATCATAGCAAGTCAATGTTACACAAAAGTCCATATCAGTAAATACAAAAATATTTATAAGTAAATATATAATAAATTTGCAATTTATTAAATAAACTAGGTATAGGTATAGGTATAGGGCGATCGAGAAGTCACTCTGCAGTAGAAAAAATCAATGATTTTAAAAATTCTGCACCAGGTAGAGTATTGTAGGTAGGTATATATCAATGATTGAAGTAAGGCGTTGTTTTATGTTTAAGGTATGTTGTTTTATATTTATAACACACCCTATTTACATTACTGGATTACAATAATAAATAAGGGACTTAAATATTACTTTTTTTACTGCAGAGTAACTTCTCGATCGCCCAATACATTTGAATTTTATACCAATTGTTATATTTAATTTTGATTGATTTAATTGATTTACAAAACCATAATAAATGTATCAACAATATAGTCCTCTACAAAAAAGAAAAAAATGCATCTGCCAAATAAAATTGTACAACATACAATAAATAGTGTTTATAATTAATAATTAACATTCGTTAAGAGCACAGTTACAATTACATTCTCATCTTTGAGAAAAATATCAGATTGATTTAAAATGTTTTGTTCCTCAATGCGATATATAAGTGCCGTTTAGTTTTATAAATATAGCACCCTTCCTGCTTAAAAACCGCATTAAGCTTGTAATCCACATAAGAATATAGAGCTATAGGAATTTCCTATCTTTAAGAAAAAATATTGCAACTAGTTTTAGAAGTAGTAAAATACAAATTTAGAACTTTAATTGCTTACATTAAGACTAAAAAGTTTAATCAAACTTAACGTTGCCATTACCCAAATACGGTAGTATTTAGATACAACAGCTATTATAATTAATTATATTATTAATATATGTAATACTGGAAATATATTAGGTAACAATACGCTATAAGGAGTTAATAAGTTCACAAAATTTGGAACTATGATAAGCAAAATAATAATGTAATGCATTATAATAATAATAATGCAATGTATGTAATACATATTTTGCATAAATTAATGTATTTATTTATTATACTATAAATGTACATATGAATTGTCAAACATATGTTATTTGCTTGATAATATTGTTTGTTATAATATAAAGGATATTTTTCTGACATTATTATAGTAATTGATATTGCAACCAAAATAACCAAGTTTAATTATCAAAATACTTACTATCAATTAGAAGGCCTAATATGGTGTATACAGACGATTGATGCATTTTTAATAAAGAACGGGAAATAAATATTGTGATTTTTATATTATTAAAGCAACATTTTTTTATCCCATTATATATCCTTAAAAGTATTCCGAAAAAAGGATAATATATTTTATGTGTGCACGTATTTTTACATTGTTTTTTCCCATTTAATATCAATGTTATATTTTTTGCACAATATAAGTATCGGTTTGCACATTTTAAACCGTTAAAAGCAAACGATCCAATAAACAATATACATAAATGATACTCTGCTGCGTTAAGATGATTCCGTATATATAGAAGAATCCATAATTATTACCTAGACTTTTAAATCTAACAACATACATTCCAATTTAAATATGAAAAATACTTTTACAATCTCGTAAACAGAATAAGACGTGTATCCGATGAGATTGGGACGTTATTGGAAGTGGGAGGACACGTGAAGAAGGAAGGCATGTGACGTCATAGTATAAATTAGAACATGATATTGTCAAAAACAAATACATGAAATGGACTTATAATTGTTATTTTTATTTGCATAAAATCAAATTATACTAAATTATTATATAGGCTGATAAGAAACAAAAGCCACAATAAAAGGAAAGTTTATTTAAGAACAAAAACACCCAAGCTTTCGCCGTTCGCTTTCCTTTTATTGTCACTTTAGTTTCTTATTTTATATGGGAACAAGACTTTTTTCTATTCATTATAGACTGATATTGCATTGCGTGCATGAATAACAAACCCACATTTTCATTATTAATTAACTTTCGCTTAAAATAGGTTAAAACTAAACAATTAATGTTTCCTATTATGAGTATCATATACAGCTAAATCATATTTTTTATTAAGTTGAAGCAAACATTTATTTATATTCGGTTATGTACTGTTTATATGATGTTGAAATGCAATCTTTAGACTTTGTAGGAAAAGCAAACTATTCATATGTCATTTGAAATAAACAACAGAACGCAATTTATAAAAATCCTTTAAGATTTTATTTATTATATGCATGAGTTATAAATAGGCTACCAAGTAAGACCCAATGGAATCCCCATTGCAACCCAATCCATTTGCATATATAAAAATATATTAAATTAAATTTAAGCAGATGTTTGCTGCAAAAAGAAGTTTAAGTATTTTTATCAATTGAAGGTAAAGAATACACGTTTTGTGGGCATATTTGCAAACTTAATCAATAGTCTCAAACATTGTGCTAATACTCATTCATACTCATATAAGAATGAAACTTACCTACTTTAGAAAAAGTAAAACTATTTTATACATGAATATATTTCTTCTCATTTCTTGTAATTGTATTAACAGTATTGATGTGATATCAAAACTAAACATTATAGTGCTCCATTTATTCCAATAGCCGTCGACCACATATTTGAAATCAATAATGAAATGTAAATTGATGATTTATAAGTTATCTAGAGTATATATGTATAACAAGCAATAACAATAATTTCATATAAAGTAAATGATTCAAATTTGCTTTTTATAAAATGTGCTCCTCATGATATTAATTAACTACACGTGTTTTATGGGCTGGACATGTTGATGGATAAAATCTGGAGCAATGATGCTAAACCAAAAGAAATGGAAACAGGCTCATTAATTTCATTGAGGTAATGGACATTTGATACTCAGGCATAATTACATCTATAATTATATTTAGTGTAAGTGAGAGCCAAAAAGAGGAACTGTATAGGAACCGTTAGATTTGATGTTATCTATATTTAAGCATACATCTATTTCAATTAATTATTTTTATTTATTTCGATAACACAGCTAAAAGAACCTTCTATGCCAACACAAGTTCAGATTTATGATTCCAAGATATCACTGCCCACACCATAACACCCCACCAGTAGGTTGCCCAACATTCCACTAAAAGGCCTCTCCATTGCTGCTTCATGTTCCACGAAGTCGACGCACACTCGGTTATCGTTCCATTTAACACAGAATTCACTTTTATCAGAAAAAGCAACTTGACTCCATTGATCATGAGCATTCCACTATCGATGCTTTATTGCAAATAGAAATCTATAGTAGCTTATTTATCCCTTTCCGTTAAAGATAGAAATTTTAATGAACCATAGCTTTGTAAACCATCTTTAATTTGCGATTTTTATATGAATGATGTGCTTAATCTTAGATGCTACGGAAAAAATAAATATAACTTTTCAGATCTTGGGAAATCCTTAACACTATTAGTATTATTATACCATTTAATTTAATCCCTAACTGTCAACTTATACAATGCAAAATGATTTGCTATTCTATTTGTTATTCTATAACTAGCAAAAATATATAAGCTAACAATTTTCCAGCACAGACCTTCTTAAGCTTGCACCATGACGAATACAGAACTGTTAAGATTTAACTGTGTATATACTTGAATGAAATTATATCATTTGAAAGTTTCAACCGAGTGAAGTACATATATACCTAATCACTTTTTATTACGTAACACGTTATTTTAAAAGTAAACTATGCTCAAGTGTGTACCTACATTCAACATAACCTCTAGGTCATAGAGTAATTACTTACTTAATTTCTTACTCTATGCTCTAGGTTATTAAGCAAGCTATTATAAATATTTAAAAATATATATATGTATAATCAAGATGTTATATTTAATATTAAACATATATCTATTGTTATAACGAAGACCGGAACTTTTGGTCGATCGTATATATTTACATATAGGATCTTTATAAAGAATATTACACAAAGGATATCTAACAGTTATAAATATACCTAAATTAAGTGAGTATTTAAAATATTTACAAGAATAATTAATTTGCAGAATTTACCAAAATTTACCAAAATTTGGTTGAGAGATGGATTATATTGATTATAAGTAGAGCCTTATTATACTAAATTGGTATGATCTAATATATTATATGTATTCAATCTATTAGATTGAGTACAAGTGCTGATCATGTTAAACTGTGAAAAGAGATTGCTTAATCAGAATTATATTTGTTATCTTTGGAAATGCAAGTGAGCAAGTGCCATTTAGTTTTACCTATATAACGGAAGGTCGATCCTGAAGTTTAATTATAAACAACATTCGATTTCAGAACACAAGGAGCACGATCTTTAAGGTTGATATAAGTGCCGAATTTAAAAGATTAAAAAAATCCATAATTGGAAAATCTAATTGAGTGTTTTAATATTTTTTCCCTCTTAATTAAAATATTTGTCATATATTGTCGCAATATGGAAGAATAAGAAAATTAGTGTTACCGTTATTTATTGAGACATTAGCATGATGAATAGCATCTTTCTGATTTTGTGTTTTGAAATACACGAAACATGTCTCTATTCATCAATATACTGAATTTTAATTGTATATAGTATTATAAAATTCAGTCAACTTGGCAATTGATAATTCATTAATTAATTAGATAATTAACTATCATTTCATTTAAATAAAATATTGTTTAACATTTGATACTTTATACAACTCTTCATCTAAATAATGAAAAATAACTATGTCATTTTATACTTATAAATTCTTTCCGATATATTTACATACCATTAATATAATAAATGAATATAACAATTTTAAAAATATTAGCATAATAGTATAATATTATACTATTATGCTAATATTTTTAAAATTGTTATATTAATTTATTATATTCATAGTATAAGTCACAGTTAATTTTCTATTTTGATGTTATTAATTGATTTTGTAGGCCATTTCGACTCAGGAAATGTAAACAACTAAAGCAAATTTTTTTCTAAATATTTGTAATATATTAAACAAATTTTTAAATGTATGACACAAACATTTCATTCTGATATAAATTTAGTAAAAAAAACTATCACGATTTTTTGATAATGTATTTTTAATATATATTTATTTATTTATTTGAGTTATAGTATTGCTTCTAATTACTATTTCTTCAATATCTTAAAAGTACTTCGCATAATATAGAGAGCGATTTAGTTACTTGTGGAGGAAATATAAATGTTTTCAAAACAGTTTTTCTATGTTTAGAACTTTCCTGCACAACTTATTAATGTAAAGTACGTAATATTTAAAATATATATATATATATAAGTTTGTATAAGAGTGTTTACAAATAAAAATTGAAAAATATTTCAACTAATGAAAAAATATTAAACTAAGACAGAGAAATAAATAGAATCTCCAGGTATATAGATTTTATAAAGATATAGGCAAAAAACATTCATACAATTCATTAATAGAATGGAATAAGATTAAGTCATATATTAAAGATAATAATTCAAACAAAACATTATAAATACTTACATAAAAATATTACTAAAAGAAATATGATCAATTAAATTCGAACTCTCCAAATATATTAAGTAAATAGATTTGCTCAATTAAAATCTCTTAGGTAGTACAGGTAGTAATCTTAAAGGTATTACAACTAGATAGGAATGTGCCTCGTTTGTACTACCTTACCACAAACATAATTTATATACATGGGTAACACAAAAATACATTTATCGTTTAGCCAAATCATTTACATATTAACACATTTTAGTGTTATGTATTATGTAATTAAGACTGTATTTTATGTTATCTGTACATAAGGAAATATTGTATGCATTTTGTATTTGATGTACTTATATTTCATTTATTGTGGTAAAAAATATATTACTATTATATTATTATAAGACTTAAAATAATCTTCGATCAAAAATTAAAAATATTACATTTGTGAGAAATACTCCAAATGAATTTATCATTGGATATTAATTAACTTGTTTTAATAATTATTTGTTATATTTTCATATTTTGTATATACTTTGAGTAGTAGGTCTATATGTACAATAAACATATTATTATTCAACATTATGGTATATGTTTATTGTACATATAATACTACTACTGAACACCATAAATTTTGCAACACATCATAGAAAAAATGTTATCTTACAAAAATAAAAATACGAATTATAAAATATGTATCTATTATTTAATGTATTGTCTTTTGACTATAAATTCTGTCCATGTCTATTGATTTGTCTTCCTTATATTTGAATATTACATCGACAATCTGATTGACAGCATGCCTCGACGTTTCAGGGCTGTTATTGAAGCTCGTGGTGGTTCGCTACTGAATTATTCTCCCGCCCCCTCCCCCCGCCCAATTATGAGAACGCGATAACAGTCCTCTTTTGGACTAACATATAATGATTGAATAATATAGTTCTCTTAAAGACTAATACATAGCGCTTGAATATTTAAAATTATTTAAAATAAAAAAGACATGGACAGAATTTATAGTCAAAAGACAATGCATAAAACAATAGATAACATTTTATAATTCGTATTCTTATTTTTGTAAATTAATTTTTTTTCTGTAATGTGTTGCAAAATTTATGATGTTTAGTGTATATACATATATATATATATCTTACGCTCGTTAAATATTTATCAATTTATACTTATAAGTAATAATGTATTCATTTTATTTACTAAATAGGAAAATAAAATGTCACTTTTGCTAAGTATACTACTTAGATAAAAAATAGTAGTAGAATATATTATAAGAATGATTAGCACTTATATAATTAAAGAATTTTGAAATATAATCAAGGCTATATAATATAACATAGCAAGTATAAAACCGCAATATGTGATTATTTTAAATATTTAATTTTTAATGTACTTTAATTATCCTGTACAATCTCTATATTAATTCTGTTACTTTTTGCTATTAATCATATTAAATTATACTTTTTGTAATACATATAACATACTTTAGACTCGTGCAAAATTATTGTATAATTATTGCATATCTATAATTATTGCATTTTATTTTATCATATAACTGTAGTATAGGTGATCGGCTCGATCTCGAAAGAGACTCCGATTTTCCTCTTCTTAGTACTGTACCTTATTTTGTCTATATAATACTTAAATGTGTCTATTGTACTTTGAATAAAATTAACTACTATTATTATTATTATTATTATTATTAATTTTAATAAAACGTTTTATGTCATAATTTGAAAGAATATACATTTATTAAGTATAAATATAAATAAGAGAGCATCAATTTTAAAATGGAGAGATATATAACTGATACAATTTGAAAATTAGTTAATTTGAAAGTACAATTATGCAATAATTTCAAATAAAAAATACATAGAAAATAATAAAGGTGGATGAATAAAAAATGTCTGCTTAACTAGTCTTTTGAATGTCAGATCTTTTACGAAAACTTCTTATAGAAATCCACTAATTTATGCTAAAATAAATCTTCAGTAATGAAATAGGTAATGCAATATACCAGAGGTAATACAACTTGGTTCAGAAAAAGCTATTTAAATATCCGAATACTTAATGGTATATTTACAGTGTACAAGCATTATCTATAATGTCTTATCGGCTATTGCATAAATAGTAAAATTATATTTTACATCCTGACAATTTGATAATTTAGTATAAACAAATATGCGATATTCTATGCATACGTGTATTTATAATATTACAAAACTTAAAAAAATGGAAAATTGATAATTTCATGATTCGTAAAAATTACAATTTTGAAATAAGTTTTATTATCTAATTAATAATTTAATTACAGTAAAAACAATATCCCGTAAAATACTTTAATCGCAAAAGTTATCATTAAGTCTAAATATAATCAATTTAATTAATTATCTTTGATTATAATACCATGTATAACTGATGTAATTAATCGTGTATTTATAAAATAGTAATTACAAATTACACGTGTATAAATAATATAGAATATATATTTTAAAAGCAAACACGGGAAAATTAAACTAATAAATATATAAAGGTCAGTTAAATGTGCATGCGAAAACGAAAACGAACACAAAAACTATTTTTCTAAATAAAGAACACACCCAAGTTTATAATATTATTTTATTTATACAACAAATATAAAATTATATTTCATATTTCTTTATGCTTGTTTGTTTGTTTGTTTATATAATTTTACATATATTGTATATATACAACGATATATTATAGAATGTTTAATAGTACTATTCTGTATACATTTATTCTATAATAACTCATTTACAATAATTGGACAATTGAAATTATTCTTTCGTTCCTCAATCGTTCCTCAATCAGTTAAAAATTAAATTATTATACATTTATAACGCAGTTTTCATTTCATTTCTTACATATAAATTTATTCACAAAATGCTTAAAGAATGTACTATTACAGGAGGGCTATATAGAACATGACGCCGTATATATTATATAGTCTTGAAATGTGTTTCTAAAATTATAATTTACATTCATTTCAAATATCCTACTTTTAATAAGAAAACAATTTGTGTTACTTATGCGTAGGTAATAATATATCAATGAAGAAGATATTTTAAATAAAACAACAGTTTGTGATTTAAATGAAACACAAAAAATACATGTATAAATACAATTATGAGAGAAGTATAATATAAAACTGTTTCATTTTAAATTATTGTGACAATAGAAATTTTTATTTGGTCTAAGTAAAGAGTTAAAAGTTTTTCATAAATTATTGTTTAAAAAATTGCAATTTTGTACATTCATTTTATATCTGCAAATATGGTTAAATAAAGGCAATTTATGCGCAATAATTAATGTAGGTATTGTTTATGTAGGTGCATAGTATACATATACATATATATGTCGGTAATTTATATATACAAATTGTATTTGTAAAGTAAATACTATAACGTTAATTACTTACATAAGTATTTTATTAGTTGAGCATCACAGTATGTAAATAAGTATAGAACAGTAAATGTTTTATGTTAAAAGTCAAAATCAAGACAGATAACACACCAAAGAGTTTCCAGTAATAATTAATTGTGAGGCGATGTACAAGGATATCGAATACATATATGTAAGTTCTGAATTTATGCTACAAGTTGTGTTACAAATATGCTGAATTTATGCTACAAGTCACTCTACAAGTTTTTCATAGATAAATTAAAATATTTATTACAATTATCTGAAACTGATGATAGACTTGTCAATACCACTTTTTTAATAAGCTTTAAATAACACCAGGAAAATAATAACATAAGTAATTAAAATTTTGGTTATCAATAACTTATTTAATTAAAAAAATTATTTGCAGAATAATGCAGAACATTGCGCAGAGTTGAATTAACCTATATAACATACAGTTGAAATTTGAATGTAAACATAAAATTAGATAAAAGTTTTGTAGTATACATATATTTACAATTTATTCAATATCAAATAGATCAAATATCCCATTTTAATAAACTTTACAAAAACATAAAACATCATTTATAGTGCTGTGGTAGTTGTCGACATTTACTATTAAGTACTTATTATTATTATTATTATTAAGTACTAAATGTTCATATTTATAAGATTATTATTATGGCATAACTGTATTGATAAAAAACATGTATAATGTCTAGTTCGGTTTTCGACATTTGAAAATTGTTTGTGAATACATAACGAACGGATAAATATTATTATTATCACTCGGTTCATCATATTATTCGTTTACTAAGAATTAGTATATGAAGGTTTACAGGTACCTGAAGTACATAGAATGAGGCATAGCAGCACAGAAATAAAAAATAAAACCTTTAATCTAATAATATTCGATTATTTTAGAAGCATTCCAATGTTACTATTTATGGAAAAACTACAATCAATTCGTTTTAAATTTGTAATAACTACTTCGCTTAAATCTTCACAAAAGTCAGATGCTACAGCAGAATTTTATCTGTAGATTAAATATTCTTTCCCTTAGTGAGATTTCTTCACGCTTCTTGTATCAAAATTGTACGGGAAGGCATGTGAGCTTTATCTCATATACTGTATTTATTACTATGAGTTTCGCCTAATATTACATCTATTTCTTACTGTTTATTTATTAAACTAAATTAATGTCAACTCATTTCTGTACTAAAGGAAACTCCTATTTACAAATGTGCAAGAAGAAATAATGTACAAGCAGCACAAACAATTTTACAGGTAAGTTATAAACTTGGTTCAGAGCCAAGCCGCCACCGCATCGCTCTCGAGAAGGGCAGCTACTTCAGGACGACTCATTGCTTTGAGGGCATTCCGCAGGTCTGAATATGCCGTCTCCTCTCGGTTCCTGGCTTCCCAGAGGTCCAGAATGCTGTCAGTTGGACTGGCTTTCGTGGCGAAATAGTTTATGTATCTGTGAACAGGGAAAGTCGTTGTTTGAAGGCCGTTACAGACTGATATTTTGTTTTAAAGTGTAATTATATATATGTATATATATATATATATATATAAATTGTTTATATAAATGAATTATAAATCAATCACGAAGTAAATTTATTAAAATTGTCTATGGAACTATTCTTAAATTGTTAATACTAATTATTAACTTTACATTTATAAATTAATTAATCACAAATGTTTTGCACTATTTACGTAACTAGCTTAAGTGAAATATGTCATTTGTATATTTTAATAATATACCAATATGTAATCATAATTGTATTATAGACATTGTTTACATCGATCAAAATATCTCATCAATATAACACGTTCAACACGATTAATTTTCTAAAGATAAAATTTACAAGTATTTAAAAGATTACTTTTTTTAATACGTGAAATTTATATAAAATTGATCTAAATAGAAAAATCATCACATGGAAAACATATTCTAAATATTAGAAATATATAGCAACACACTGACATTTATAATTTCATATAAAAAACTTTAAAAATGCCTAAGACCAAAAAGTGCCAGAAATATTGAAAAAACTGTCAGATAAGCCGTCAGATAAAAGTTAAAATCTAAAAGGTAAACTGTCAAAAGGCTTCTGTCATTTGAAAAAAATATATAATGCTTTTACACAAAATTATTCTATATTCTATTCCTAAGTATAAACTATGTATGTTTTTATAACTATATATAATAATATTTTTCAATAATATTATAATCTAAAACACTATACAAAAAGCCGATTATAATTTATAAAAGTAAGTTTACTATAACGACCTATTATAATACAAATATAAAAAACTTATTAGTAGAACATTAGAACTTAGAACATTTTAAAATAAAGTAAGCCTTTAAAAATATGAATGATTAATACTAAAATACTGTCAGAAATTTATACCAAGTTCGATAGATGTATAAGTATAACATCTATTATAAAACACGTTAAAGTTGAATAAGCATACTCTAACAAATTTAAGTAAAAACATCTCAAATGCTTACACAGTAAATCAAATAAGTACATTTATAGATGATTGAAAAAACAGTATATAATTGTGTTGTGTTAAACAGTATTTGATTTTTTTTTATAAATTTATTTAATTAAATAGTGCATTTTATTATAATGAGATAGTGTTATAGTATGAACAGCTATAAGTTATATATAGCTGAGCAGTGAGGTACCTGTCCACTCCTAGTTGCCTTGCCAACATGCGCCAATCGTTGCCTCTGACACTCGGAGGGTCCAGAAAGCTGCACATTCTCTGGCGAATATGAACTGGAATTCTGATGATGAGAAAGAGAAAGTTCACATGTTTGCAGAGTTGAAAGGTTCAATCAAAATAAAAAGTAACATATTTATATTTATGTTTATGTTTAAATTATTTAAAAATTATATAATCTTAACATAAAAACCTTTTATCATAACTATTTTTCGCTATAAAGATTATAAAACTAGTGCGATAGGTCTATGTCCACATATATTCCCATTACAAATGGTATTATATATTTCTGTAGCGTAACGATGAGATAGAAAACCATATATATTTCAATATGTGGCTTAGTATTTGCAATTGAATTGTTTGCATACATTTGATATTCTTTTAATTTATGGTTTACAAATTATTGGTATCTAAATGATTATAGTATATACAAGTAATGGACTTATATAAACTAAAACTGAAAACGCTCTTAAATAATTAATGCACATTGTCATCGAAAGATTTCTTTGATGAATATAGTCTATGAAGTTAATTTAAAAAACTATTTAGTAAAATATTATTAAGTTTGTATTTTTTGTACAATATTATAATATAATTGCAAAATAATTAGTAATGTAAACTGTACGGAATTTTCATAATTAATTGATAGTGTCAGATGTTAGGTCCGCTGCTCTTGTTATATGAACAGATGAATCATTTTTAGCGACAGGAAATTTCCGTTTTGCAATCAAGTGATGTATTAATTGTCATATAGACATTTAATAGAACATATTATAATTTTGTTGCAGTATTATTAATAATGTTTTTACTACTTATATCTAAATATATAGTGCTTTTAATTTTAATTTTAATTATATTAAAAAAAAGGTTTTATTAGTTTTTTAATGTATGAAAAATCTATCTTTAAATAAAAATCTATATATATATATTTTTATATATTTATATAAACATCAAGCCAAAAATTTTAAATGTAGTATACAGGAAAATCAAAAAAAGAGTTTTATTCCATAAGTTATATTACATAATATAATAAGTAAATTATAAGATTATCTGAATTTATCAGTTCAAATAATTTTTTTTTTATAAATTCAATCAATGTGTAAATTTTTTTTATATTATTCCAGTAGAAAGCGTTATTCACGATAAATTTTGTAGTATAACTTCAAAATTATATTTAAGAATACGTAATGATTAAAAACACATATATCTATCTATATGTACTATGTTATAATAGTTTAAAGATTATGTATTTTTAAATTATAAATATTATTTTGATGATAATCTGCATGCAATATAATATAAAACAAACCTGAAAATGGATTGCAATGGGTCCATATGAGCACCAATATCATTAGCAAGAGCAGCCTCGTGGTTTGAAGTTTGCATTCCATTCGTGGGCTAAAGTAGACGATTTATAATCATAAACAAGTGGAATACAAAAAGAAGGACATTATTGAAGATCTTAATATTATCAGTTTTATTATACAAATATCTATAATGACAATTATTTATTTATGATATTATACAAGTATATTTATATATACGAGTATATTAATCATTCTTTTAATTTTCAATTTTATATACAGAAAATGGAGAATTTTGTATACATTTTTTGTATAAAATTTGTATAAGAGAAAATAGATTCTATTTTCAAGAAGTAATATGTTAATATGATCAATATCTGAAGGTGTAATCCATATGTTTTACGTATTATAGTAATTTTGTAAGAAGTGCTGACTATTAAATTAAAAAATAATTAATATAAAAGATATAAATGATCAATTTATTATATTTCACATTAAAACTTCTGCTACAATGTTTGGAAGTATCAGTAGCGAAACTTAATTATCATAAAACACATATTAAATGCACACAAATATATTATCAACAAATAAAATCACACACATCAACAAAAATAAACCCTTTGCGTTCCTAGTCAACATCGAAATATCTGGTGAATATGGATATGCCACCATTATAAGGAAGTAAAGACTAGATTTACGTGAGCAAAATAACATTTAGGCTATTAATGGAAATAAATGTAACTTCCCATCAAATATCTAGCTAAACACAAACTAACAATGAGGTCAATCTTTCCTCTCCAATACTCTTTTGTACTAAAAATTAAATAACCTGAACATCATCGCAAAGTTCACAAAACTACTTTGCTTAAAATGAATACATACAAGTCATTACTATAAATGATATGAAACGTCATGAAATGTTAAGTTTATGTAAGAAATTATAACGAACGATTTATTTTTTGTCAATATTAATTCACGTGACACTTATGATAGTCAATAATCTGCTCAAACTATCTATAATTTTTAGACTAAATAAAACTCCTAATTTAGATAGGTAATACATGGTATAGGCACATGCCATATTAAGTATGAAATTCTTTTTCAGAGGCACACACCAACGACCATAGAAAATGATTTAGAAGTGTCACAATCAATTATAGTAACAAGTGGAACGAACAGAAGGTTAAAATAAATAAATTAATTTCAAACAATTATCGATTTCTCTATTTCACTATATTCTTACAATAAATAAAAAATAAAAAATATAAACTTTTCTCTTCATATAAAAATGAATGAACGAAGTGAATATACAAAAAGTGAATACTTATATCTTTAATATACATTGTTATACTCACCTCATTCTTATCGGAAACGATGTGTAGTATCTGTCTATTGGAATAGAATGTGTCCTGATATGCCACAATCTTGCAAGAGACACTCTGCCTGGTCGGGTCAATGTGTTCCAAAGTGAATTCACAGTGGAGAACGCTGGATTGACTCCCACTCCAAATGTGCTGGAAGGGAATCTCCTGCAGAACATGGAGAAAGAGGGGATATACTTTTATGAATACTCAACTGGTGACTTCAAATAGGAAGACTATAAACTTTGAATTCTAAATTCAGTTCATTCAAAATTGATGAAATAAAGAGCACTACTTAATGACATTAAATAGGGCTTACATTGCTGTCAATAAAGACATTTTAAATGGGACAACTTATTATTTAAAACTTACATAAATTAATCAACGTACAAATAATTAGTATCAATAGGTGCTTACGTAGTATGTTGTTAATTGTACATATTAACATAGTTAGCGAAGGATTCCTTTGAAATCAAACGGTGATGGAACATAAAATTTATGATGATGTTTATCAGTAGTAATATATTAATTTGGCATGTAATATCTTGTAAGTGATTGTATACCATTAATGATTATGAATGTTACAATTAAATTTGTACAATTGTTTGTTGCTTTCCACAATTTATAATATTTCCAAAATAAAAAAATATTTATGTGTATTAAATTTCTACATTATATATAAACTATGCCTATAATATGAAATGAGAAAAAGCCTTAATAATTTGCAATAAATTGTTAACATTTTATTATATAATAACACTGGTATTATATGTCATTTACAACAATATTTACATTGCAGTGTCTTTTAAAAATATATATTGGAACAATAATTACAGATTGAAAAATTTACATTTTGTGAAAATAATGTCGTAGCCTGCCTGAATTAAGTCAAAGTAATGCAAAATACCGATTTTAATTAAGATAGTGTGATCCATTCAAACCATCTTTCAAATTGATGTACATAACAGACTTGTCACTTTTTGTCAAGCATTGATAAACTGAGTGATTACACTGAAACAACAAGTGATGATGGGGTAACATTCCTGTGCTTTATAAATTTTCCAAATGTATTTTCCCCTTCCCTGATCTAACTCCATTCAAAACCTAATGATAAGCTTGTCTTAACAGTCCTGCTATACATATACCAGTTTCGTGTACCATGCTTTTCTTGATACTGGAGCGTAAAATAACGAAAACGGTATATAATATACCCTCGAACTGAGTATACTAGGTTGGATTCTTCTAAAAGAAGAACAAAGTATCGAAGTAATAGTCATTTCGTTGGTGTGTATGTATTTGAGGCATAGAAAGGGATCGGGATTAGGATTTTGGGTCGAGCGTCTTAACAGTATAGGAATTGGGGAATTATGAAAACCGTGAAAACAATAAATCAGAGACAAATTGGCATTGTCAAGGATATGAGATGGGGGAAAGACAAATAAGCCAATATAAAAACATGTGTGGAATCAGTTTGGTCTTTATATAATAGTATGACTCATCAGCTTTGCTTTCCTCTGAATGAGTAGATGCATTTGTTTAAATTTAAAGAATAAATAAATAAATGTCTAACAAAGTGACAAAATAGTAGTAACTACCATTACTAAAACAATGAATTAGCTTTTGATTTTTATATCCATATATTGAATTATATATATTATGTATACAATAATATGTACATAAATTGTTTAATATAAGTACACAGCTACGGTAGATAATGTGTAGAAGTTTTATAGTCTGCTTCCTATATTCATTTTAAAACATTCAATTGAAAACATGTACAAACCTTAAGTTTCTTCACAAAATTGAGTAAACTACAGTAAATATATTTGTTTTATTATTTTATATAATTTTACATATTTACATAATTTAATCATGGTAATCATTTCGGTAGAAAATCATTGTATATTCTCCTAGCTGCCTGATAACAACTTAACTTCTTCCAATCTATATCAATAACAACGTATCACTAAAAACTGTATCAGTTACTTCGCCCCAAATTGGTCTGACTGAAAATTGTATTTTATCTGAAAATGAGCCTGAGGATAAAGATTTTGAGCGTCATTGATACTATTTATAAAGCATTCAGGTGTGCAGCAAATAGGTATAACTGTTTGTTTCTTTTTATAGAAAAAATGAATTGTAGACTAAAATGTTATGAATAAAACAATACACTTAATTTCATTTAATCTTTTGCTTTAAGCATGTCATTTTAATACTAAAAAATTCATGGTTTCTAATATTAAGCATTTTAGATAACAATTAATTGAAACTGCTAAGTATTTTCATAACTTTTCTTGTCGTTAGTGAAATTACCAACCTGATACTTGTTTTGCAATCGACTTCGCCACCCAATTGACAACTCCTCAATACAGAAGCAGAGACTGCAGCCACCATCTCGAAAAACAAGTTGTTTCGTGCTGTCCAATAGACGACCACCCAACCGTCGTGTCTCCATAGAAACGACATGCTCGAATGCATCCCGAGTGTCCGAAACAACATAGACACGGATGTTGCAGTCGAGAGACGCAGAGAGAGGCCCAGAGAAAGCGGCCAATCGTAGGTTTTTATGTGCCTGTGCTGTCCCTCCAGCGCTTGCTGATTCGCCGACGAGACAGAAGCGTTGTAATTGGTCAGTCATGAGATGCACGGTGGATGAGTCGAGCTGACAGTAAGCTGGTGTGTTGAGGTTCTCTCGTCCCAGAGTCATTATCTCCTGTACATCGTTATAAGGTGGACGTGGACGTATTTTGTATTAATATTAATATTAATTCGTTATTATCTTTTCAGTATATTGATTTTCTTTAAACCATTCTGGAACAGTCATCTGACTTTGATACTACCTTATAATATAAATCCAGTAATAATATTGTATTTTATTAAAAGAGTTGATTTAATAATAGACAATGCTGAAATTAATTTATGTAGCTATCTGTCGACTAAAATTTTTAAAATATATTCCTAAAAATTGATTTTAGGAAATTCAAATAATATAGGTTTATCTTATCAATTGACTTTTCGTTTTTTGTGAAAGATATTTCACTAGCTATTACAGAGAATGTATGAAAATTTAACAAAAAATGTTTGTGTTTGAAAATTAATTATCTGATCATATCAGTGCTTAATAAAAACTGTTTCTATTATGATTAACTTTAGTTAATTATACAACTTTTGAATTTTTAAAGCATTATTTTTTATTCTAAATTGTAACTTAGAATAAAAATAAATGTTTATGTTTACTATAAAATACATTAGTGAGCTCGATTTCTATATTTTATTTTAAAATGTCATAAAAATTATGAAATTTGTGATTTCATTTGAATAAATTTTGAACTATATACATACATATATATAGATATATGTTTGGATTTATCGCCTATTGCGAAAGTTTAATATGCACAACAGAGCACATTATATTACAGCTTTTACTATATTTAATACGAAGTGAATATAGAGCCGCTTACTCGTCTCTATATCTATTTGGTTATAACCTGCCTATAAACCGGATATAAAACTGAGTACTGTATTTCGTGTAACTTACAAAATAAATATAATCGAGTATTTCGTTAATTAAATATTTTTTGATATCAGTTGTTTATTATTTAATGTAATTAATATAAATTATACAAATATTA
>JAYRBW010074506.1:0-25483 GCA_036023295.1 Invenusta paracnida
CTCAGGCCACCTGGAACCTGTGACGCGTCTTCCTGACCACAACAACAACAACAACAACAACAACAACAACAACAACATCAACTACGGTTTGTTTGTCATCGAGCAGCACCCCTCCAACAACATCAACTACGGTTTGTTTATCATCGAGAAGCACCCCTCCAACAACATCAACTACGGTTTGTTTATCATCGAGAAGCACCCCTCCAACAACATCAACTACGATTTGTTTGTCATCGAGCAGCGTCCCTCCACCAAATGCTCCTTATTTTGTGAAAATAGTCTCTAAAGTAGATGATTCTGTTGTAATAAATAAATTTCAATGGTACTGGTTAGATAAGGAAGTTACTTTTAAAGACTCCAAATCCTGTTCACATAAAATATTTCTGTCAGATTGTTTTAAAAACAGTCTAAGTCTGATATTATTTGGTGCACTTTGTGCAAGGAGGAGTTAAAATATGGAGCCAGTGGGAAAAAGGTCTTGATCAATCACATAAAAACAAAAAAACATGTTGATAAATTGGAAATGAAATAGTACAAATGAAAAACTAATTCATACTGGAAATCATCTTTTGTCAACTTCTTCATTGTTGGACCGTAAAGCTAATTTTGAAGCATTGTTGCTTGGTGTGATGGCTGAGCATTCGTTACCAATACAAATGGAAATATTATTATTAATGTCGCCCTAGAGCTCGCAAAAGATACCAGAGCATTAAACTCTTTATCTATGGATAGAATAACTGCGTCTTACAAAATGCAATATGGCGTTGCAATCAAGGAGGAAATATTTGAAGACATCAAACAGATTCCCTTCTCGTTAAATATTGATGAGACTATCAGTACTAATCATCATCACATATTAGCTGTCCTGGTTAGTTATTTTAATGAAATACACTAGCGTGTTGTATTGGAGTTTCTTTCTGCTATTGACTTGATCAGAGTAGATGTTGTAAGTATTCTTGGTAAGCTGAAAGATCTGTTTAAAGATCATCAAATTCCGTGGAACAACTTAGTGTCAATCTTGATGGATTAGTGTAATGTTATCAGAGGTTCCAAAAATGGTCTTGAAGTGAAAATTCGACAAGAATTGGCGCTTCATCTCTTGGATATATAGATGGTGATATTTGTCATACTGTACACAATGGATGCAACAATGGATCAGGAAACCTACACAGACTTGGTATCAGAAATTACTGAACGTCACAAGCTCAAAAATAAAGGGAAATTTCGACTTTCTCAAATACAGAATCTACTGATTCATATGCAAGATATGCATGCAGATTATTGTAAGTAATATGTAATAACATTTTCTCATTTAACTAAAGTTCATACAATGATTATTAACAATCTAATCTTTTTAATACATGATTTCTATTCTAATTATATTATTGTAAGATTTATTTTAAAAAATCGTATCGTCTAGCGCCCTCTCAAATCTTTTCCGGAATCGCCCTTTTTCAGAATTTCCATCTCTGCGTTTAGAAAATGATGCTAATCCATCCTAGACTAATATATTATGTTTTTCTGTTTATATTCATGGGTTATGTTTTTATAATCTGAGCCATATTTATTATCATACTTGATATTGTGATTCAATTGACAAGTAATTTAATGTTATCAATGGGATTGGACATGTTATAATTAAAACCATAAAGGTATGAAAAAGTATAAATTCATACTACTTATAGATAATTCTTAGTAGCATATACTAATATGTAGTTATAAATTTCTAGATATAATAAATAAGTTCGTGTAGTATATTTGCAAACTGAATTATTCATTAATTATATATGTTTTCATTGCTTCCTAAATCAAGCATATGCATTCTTAAAAGTAATTGTTAAATTATAGATTGAGGCTAATGGGATTTGTAGATATACATTATTTAAAAATATCATAACATATATTTTTTATACGTTGTCCTTTAGATATTAAAAAAATCATAAATAAGTATTTTAACAAATACTTTACTTTATAAATTTAACATTTCTTAAGTTGAACTATTTTTTCGAATGTCACACCTTCGTAACATTTATAGCTTCTAAATTATTTTAAAGTATCTTTTTAGAAAATATATTTTAAATAAGTAGGTATATACAGGAAATATAAGCAAATCTCGATTAACCAATTTTAAGTAATTTATGAATTATGCCAAACGTAGGTTTTTTTTATACAACACATTTTTTGAATTTGTAAATTTGATGGCAAGGTTACATATCAGAACAAAATGAAGAAATATGATAGTGCAATAACTTATTCAGTGAATGTAAATAGAGATTCACACATAATTGACAAACAAAGATGAAAAACCAAAAATATTTCAGTTAGTAACTATACAAGTGATATATGTGAACTATCTGAGACAATTGCAATAAATGGATAGGCACGCTCTATATTAAGTGCCAACAGATGTAAGTTAATGTGACATAATTTAAAAGCAATATATACAAGTTAACTATTTAAATTGCATGTGTGCAAAGGGTAATCCGATCTCAAATTCATCCAAAGAAAACTTTAACGAGAAATGAAGGAATTATTAGAATCTCTAATGAATTCAAGTTGTTAATATTCAATGAGTTTAAACACGTTTTTATTTTAAAGTATACGTTTTGTGTGGAACATATAAAAATATTTGGTGCATTTTTTTAATCTTTCTAGTTTTAGATCGAGAATATGTATGTATGTATTTAACATGCTTTATTACAATAGTCATTACACGAAGAAAACTATGTTTACTTAAGGTTATAGCTTAATATGAATTAATAAATCGATTTATCCATTTAATAAAAATAGAAGATATAATCACAATATAATAAATATATTAAGGTATTAAAAAGATACATTTATTTATATTGGTATAAAGAAATATATTAAAGTACTCACATCCGCATTTGTCTCATAATGAATCTCGATATGTTTTAAGTAATATTGAACATATATAAATAGTGTATTCGGTTCACAAAATGTTCCTTTGATAAAAGTACTGTATTTATAAAGATATGTATTTAGAATGGTTCTATATCAAATTTATAAAGATATTTATTCAAAACGGTAATTATTCTTGGCCAGTTGAAAATAGTAAAATAAAAATGTTTACAGGCAACTTGGATGATCATGTTTTCAGCAGATTCAAAACTTTAACGACAATTGAAAAATTAAAGTTATTAAATAACAAAATATTTTAAAAATTAGATTTAAGTTAAACCATTAATATACATGAAAAATTACGTGAAACTGTGTAGTTGTAGGTAATTAAATATAGATTAAACATTATAGACAATGTTCTGTTAGAAAGTATGTAGGCTTATATTTATCATAAGTAGAATATATAGAACCTACTTACCAAAAATGAGAATCTGGCTTCAGAATTGATAAAAATATAACTTTAACAAAATAATTATAATTGTAAACGAAATGATAGTTTATAACAAGCAATAATAATAATAATACGAAAGCACTATATATACATAAAGGTTATAGAGAGAATTATGATGACCTTAGTTGCATTGATATTTACATATAATGTAGTCTCCATGTCAATGTTTCATAGAAGTAATATCAAATTTCACTGTATAATTAATAAAATATATTTTTAGATTATAGTAAGTTCTATAAAATATTTTAATCAAACTATTTGAAAACTATATAATTATAATAATAATGTATATTTCTAAAGACCACAGTGGTCTAGTGGAAAGAAAAAGACATGAACTATATAATGGTTTACATTATGTGAAATACAAACTACAAAAAACAATTCGTTCTAAAAGTCAAAATAGATATATGCCAAAAAATAATGAAAAGTCAATACGAAAAATCAACAAATTTGCAAATTTGGTAGTTTATCAGAGCTTTAAAAGATCTGTAGATCATATTAAAATATTATATTGATAGATATATTCAAATATTTTAATAACATAAACAAATAATTTAAAAATATTATTCGATTTCTATGTATAGTAAAGTTATTCATAAGTATTATTCCTCTATGATACATTTTTTCATACAAATTATCAACTTTTTAAAATTATTATTTTTATTTTCCGAAAACATGCATATTTTTTAAAACTATTAATATGATAATTTTAATACTAACATTTATAATAACCTTATTATAGTACAATTATGCACAAACTTAAAAAAAATACAATTGAATGAGTCACTGCTAAGCGCATGTATTAATATTATTAAAATAAACATGTCAGCATACCAACTTATTTATTACACAGAAAAAATCTTATTATGTAATTATGTATACGATTTAACTTGCACTTTTTTAATAACTATGAATAATTTAAGGCGCAAATTTTGTGCATGGGTATTTTAATAATAATTTGAAGTAAATATAATTAATACAGGAGTAAATTATCTTATACTTTTCAAATTCTATAACTTAAAATGTTTACAACAATGGTAACTATATATTATTATCTATTTTTTGTATTATGTAAAATATAAAAATGATATTTTAATCAAGAAATGTAGTTTTGGTAAGTTCTCAAAAATATTTCATATAATTATGTTATACATGTATGTATATGTGTCATAGATATTGTACTATATAATATGTACCTACATATATAAATAAAATTATGAGCAGTTACACACAGTCAAAGATTTGTTCTGCCAATACCAATGTATGTAAGTAGGCTAACCGCTTATATTAGTTTTACTAACTCCACACGTTAGCCTCCATATATGGACCTATCTATTGAGATTCAAGTTCGCAGTAATCATCTCTTCCTTATAAGTATCTACCAATACATATGCAGATTCTTACGGGTGTTTGTTTACTTGAAATCGCCCCGTATTACCCTGAATCAAACAAAACGACCAAACGCCTAGATAAATATACAAATAGTACAGAAACTATCTACATGGAAAGCTTAGTTACGGTCTGTTTCTTAATGTTGCCTTATTTTTAGTGTGTTTTTTCAACTTCCATCTAATAATATCTACAAGAGCAGTCTTCCTGTCTATGCGTGTCTCAACTATAAGTATAATATAGCACGTCGCCAAACACACCTTACAAGTAAACTTTCTCTAAGAGGGTTGTTAAACGAGGCGTTAATCTTTTCATACAAAAAAAAACAACCTTTAATCTAACGTAATAAATAGTATTCTTATGTAGGTACATGAGTTGGGATATTATTACTCGAGATATATAGTTACGAGGTGTTACTATAAATTGAAAATGTCGTTTTGAATATCTTCTGTCTAAGAAAACAAATTGTTCCAACTTGGTTGCCTGGCAGATTCGACTTCGCCTTATATCTATATCTACGGCTCACTCTTCAGTTTTGCCGGAATCTGGTATCTGCGTCCTGTGGCAAACTAACCGTGTCAATTTAGATAGAAATAAAGATATCATCAACTTCTAATATTAGATTAACAATTTGCACTGTCCGCCCATTTCTCATCTGTTTCTTTAGCTAAAATGCCTACTTAACTGGATAAACATTTACTCCTTCGCGGTGAAAACGTCAAGTAGTGTGACTACCTACATAGCGGATATCGCTATTTACCTGCAATTGTATACAAGTGTATATTTGGATGAAAATCTTCCATCCATAGATAAGTTGCGATTTTCTGGGCCGCAGAAAATATATAGAAAATGATTATTTTGAAGAGAATTGAATAAATAAATATTTGAATAAAAATGTCACTATACCTATATGAATGAAACAGCAAATGTAGATAATTTTAAAAAGTGGTCTATTTATTCATGGCTATATTTATACGATTTATTTAGAAAAAATCATTTTATAAAATTTTATTATGAACTAACGAACTACTTGACTGATATATTTAATATTGAAATATTGTGATATTATCAAATTATTTTAAAAACTTAAGGAAATGTATTTAACTTTGAAGTACGAATAGTGACATACCTATATGTACATTAAAGTCTGAAATATATGCAAATACGCTTTTTTTAAACGATATACAAACTTGATTATGTGTTATTGATATCTGTACATATTTTTTTGAACAAAAATTAAAATTAACTGAGTAATTTAAACATCGAGAGAAAAATTTTCATAAATATTTTCTAAATACTAACATTAAATAAGAGATTTTCGAAATTAAATGTTAAATTTTAGCCTACAAGCAAATATATATGGTGTTTTGTTCACAATAGAATTAATATTAGCTTTTAAATAAATAATTTATATATCTATACATTATATTTCAAATAAATATCTTTTTTATTATTTAAAATTCAAAAGATGATAGACATTTTAAAAGTGATTGAATATTAAATTTTGCATTAAAAAAGTTATACTTATAAAATTCACAGAAATAATTTTTCTATATGAAGACATTTACGAGAAGAACAAATTACAAATTCTTTATAATATAAAAGACGATAAACTCATCATGTTGTACAAAAATGTTTATATAAAACACCAGAGACTCTGTCGCGGTATTCTTTGAGTCTCCTAAGGGGAAACGGGAGCAAATTTGTATTTGTTTGATCAACTTATTCACAGTATTTTGGCCATGAAGTAAGTGTAACCCTATATGAGTTCAAATCAAAATTCTATTTTGTAACCGAAGGCATTGTAAGTATTGACTTAGTGGGACGAGAGGGCCGCTCAGGATACCAAATTCTGCGCCAAATCTTCCCCCTTCAAAACTGATCAAGTTGACTAAAGATAGATATAGTAAGTACCTCCCTTCCACCTCTCTTAATTTCTCCTTCTAAATTTATAGTTTCATAAACAATGTTTATCTGTGCTCCCTATTCATTTGATAAAAAAGGAACACTCAATTCTCAATGCGATGCGCGTCTATTTGTGCAAATAACTTGAATTCATTCCAGCTGCGCATGCGCTGACTATATCAAGATTGTTGTAATTTGTAAGATTTCATTTTATTAAATTGAGCCCGTGTAATCCAAAGGAGGTTCCTTTCTATCGGCAGTGTCGAATTCTCCTGACATTGCTCGAGTGATACAAAATACTTTCTCGTTTCCTACGTTTCCTTTAGCCACCCTTGGATTGCTCCTGTCTATAGTTGTCTCTTGTTTACCAATTCACCAGGAGATAATTAGTTCGAGTGAGTGGGGAACTATCGGATTTCATGTCAAATAGGAATATTTGTCCGATCTGTTTCGCTTTTTCATGTCTGCTAGAAAAGGAAGATGTCTATATCCTGTTAATTATCTTTTTTAAATATTGTTATTGTAAAGTTTCGTTTAAAAAATATTCACATTAAATAGTTTCTCAGAAAATCTAAAATATTTATATATCGGATGGAATTAGAATTTTAAATTTTAGATACAGATTAGTATGGGTGATGCATGCATTAATAAAAACTGTCAATAAATTCGAAATTGAATATGTATTCTGTTAATTTGCAGAAAAAAACATGTATTTGGATTAATCATTTACTAAAAGGATTATATAAAGTATACATTAATGATAGTTATTGTGTTAAAAGATCAAATGACTTAACATTTTCGAATCAGTTTTGTTTGTGTATTATTTTACTTGTTATCTGTTACAAGAGTTTATTTAATATTGTGCATGTTTATTGCAGTGTGCGCTTAAGTTTTGCCGCTTTTGTGAAACATTCATGATATATATATTACAAATATTTTAATTCTTCGTTTTTTATTAGATAAAATGTTGCCTTTGGCATAAAATTTAATTTATATTTTAGAGAAAACTTATGTACTGATGAACGTTTATGTATGCATGGGTATTATTACAATTTTACAGATATAGTAATTGCCAAGTGTACTATAATAGATGTTTAACCAACCTATTAATACATAATCTTGTATCATCTCGACAAATGATTTGTAATGGAACTGCCTATTATTATTCTGATTACACTTAAATATACATTTAAAATATCAATGTTATACAAAAGCGTTTTTATGTCAATTATCTATATTATCTATGTGCATCTGATCAGTGTATATGCATACATATTTTACATATTTACACCGCGTTATTATATACCATTCTCATGATTTCCATGTAAATATTACTAAGGTTTATCAAAGTTTCTGCGCTTTCAAACTTATTGTATCAATTCTTGGAGTTTGCGGAAACCTCTAAAAGCAACCGGAGATAACAAATTTGAGGGGGCACTTTTGATGTGTTGACAAAATAATGTCTGCTCATTAAATATGTAGTCTGACATTTGACAGGATAATACACGATCAATTACAGATCTCTAGGTATGTTTAACTGATTGTAAACCCGCAGACGAGCAATATACACTGACGTGAAACAGCATCATTTCATCTTTCTATTGCATTGTGTGGAATTTATAGAAGTAATATTATACATTTCATTTATTATTAATACCATTTATTATATCATTATTTATATTCTTGGAACGCTCAAATTTGTTTCATTTAAAGTTTGAAGCTTAATTTCTATTTCATTTATAGTTAATTAAAGATTAAAATTATACATTGAACTCCTAATAAACTGTTAAGGTCAGAACTTTTGCTATGTGTATTAAAAGTATTGCTGTTACACCTATATAACAATATATTTCTCTCATATAACGATAGCCCATATATTTACAATTTATACTTTGTAGAATATTGAAACATAGAAATGAAAATAAAATAAACACCTTGAAATAAGTTATTTTCAATTATATGAGTACTGCATCATATATACAAAAAACACGAAACATATTACATATGCTCATATGTAATTAGTAACGCAATGTTTCGAATTTTTCCATATAAATGCAGACAATATAATTATTTCTGCTAGTGCAGTACTTATGTAATTATGTAATTATATATCATGAATAATACTTTATCGCATCCATATATAGATAAATATGTGTTATGTATATAAAAAATCATGATATAGTTTCGAAGACTGAATTCTTCGTTTTTGTGACCATGTATATTATAGGTGTTTATAGTTTAAGTTATATATTTATAAAATATATTTATGAAAAACAGATTGTTTTACCAATAAAATTTGCAAAGACCATATGGATATGGTATTTCTGTCAAGAACTAGAAACTCAATTAGGTGAATCCAAGATGACAGAAGATGCGTTAAATCATCGGCTTATTCCTATTTTGCTCAATAAAATTTGAATAAATAAATGATTTTTTGGAAACCTAAGATTTTCTACGTATTGGAAATCTAAATACTATAGTTTTAGTATGGGGGCCGCCATATTGGATTCGTCCTAATTGTGTTTACAATTATAATGCATGCACTTGCGGGAATATAACTATATGGTCATTTAATAATGTATCTGTAATTTTGCATTAAAAAGGAAAACAAGAGAAAAACTTGTATTTCTACTTTTAAAGAATAGAATTTCTATTATTTTGAATATCCAAAAATGTTTATAATATTTTTTTTCATAAAGGGTTTTTTTCATACAGCTTTATTATGCAAAACTATATCACATTAATCATTTTGCAGTTCTATCGTTCTATATATAGGGCTAAACTTTTGTTAACAGAGTAACTATTTAAGAATTTTGAAACCTCAAACTCTGCAAATATAGTTACAGCTTTGGCGGAACACACTAAGTATACAGCGATACAGCGAATAAGTTTATGACGATGGGCAAACAGGAGTTTTGGTAACAAATATGGGCGGGTATAGGCCTTAGGAATAGGTCTTTTTTTATTATTGTTGACTTTATGAAATGAGTACTGAAATAAATAATTGTATACATTTTTTTCAAAAGCCATTTATTTTGTGTTATATTGCTACATTTGTACGTCATATTATAAGAAGGTGAAAACACAATCATTTTGAACAACCTTAGATTGTTGCAACGTAATTTTCCTTCATTTCTACATTTTAAAAGAATTTATGCGCGTAAATTAAAAAAAATAAAAATAAAACAATCCATTGTTTTGTGTTTATAAATAATAAATTATTGGTTATAATTAGACTTATTCATTATTATTTAGATCGACAGTGACTTCTGGGCCACCCTGTACATATAGCATGATAGTACATATGGCATGATGCATTTAGCAGATATAGCATGATACAATAAGTAATTTTATCATTAATAACAACCAAATAATAATTAAATACAATAAATGTGTAATATGCCAATAGGTTTGAGCAATATTTGGGGCGAAAATCAATATAATCTGTAGATAGTAGTATAATACAGTACATTTATCAGGTGTACAAACTGTAGGCCAGTTTAGATAGGCGAAAATATACATGCATAGCACAAATACTGTTAAAATACTTGTAATATAGACTAAGTAGCTTAATTAGGATAAAAAGTTTGAATGGATAACAAAACAGCAAGTTTTCTAAATATATTATTGGTATTATTAGTATAATCCATAGAAATAGATATTTGTTTTAGCTTCGCTTTAGCATCGTAAGAGAAAGCGCGGACAATCTATTTCTATAGTATAATCTAATATTATGTTTTATATAATGAATTGAATTTTTACAACTTCTGTACTGTAATAGCAAAATAAAAATCCTAAATAGTAAAGATAAGAGTGTTTATAGATCATAAAAAGTCAAGTTTCTAATAAATTGAAGACAACGATACAACTTGTCTAAGCTCTATCTATACCGGGGCGTGGGAGGAGACCAAGCACTTAAGACTTTAAAACGACTCATTTTTTTGTGATTTTCAGTTGAACATTCCCTGAAGCTTCTCTGACTTTCCTAAAATATTATTTAGAGTTTTTTTAGTGTTTTATTTAATATTATGAACCAAAAATGCACCCTTTTTGTCAAAATGTGTAAAACATTTATTTTTTAACAAATGTACATATTTTTCTCGAAATTGATGATATTCTGATTTTGGTACTGATAAGTGTCACATAAAAAATCACGAAGTACAAAAAAAATCCAATTTTTTTTATTTATTTTTATAAATTAATTATGTTTTTCAAAAAAATTATTTAATTTCAAAAATGTAACTCTTTTAATAAGTCACCCCCCTCCCCTTCCCTCTGAAATATGGAAGCATGAAAAAGCACGGTATGAATAGCGTTAAGCAGTATATAAATTAATATTGCAGAATTTAATACCAAAATATCTATTCTATCTAAAAGATCCGTTCTTAAAATTCTGTATATTTTAGGTAAACTACAATTGTTAATATCATAAGAAACTCACATTCTGGTAAAATAACCATCACACATTTTAATTTATTTAATTTATTTTGACACTTAACAATTAAAAGTAATGTTATTTATTTGAATCTAATTATCAATAAAGACCTACGGGTATATATGCGTATAGCTAGATAATGATTTCAAATGAGTATCGCATAATATATAAAAATGATCAACATTTTTATTGAAAATTTTATGAAATTCCCAATTGAATAAATAATTGGCAGATATTTTCAATTAATGGCGTAATACTAACAGTTGTAGGTATTAATAGAACTGTTGTAAAATATAGATTTTTTGCTGTAAAAATGTAAGAGAGGTATATTAATCCTACTTGCACACTCTTGCGAAGTTCTTTTGTAGTTATTTAGATATTTAAAATAAATTGTGTAAAGGAAAATTCTGTAATATAGGTTAAGTGATCACATGATCACAGAGAAATCTTTTAAATGACTTGCATTATACTTATCTATAATATCAAAGAAATTATTTTGACGTATTTAAACACCGATGAAATATATATTCAAATATGTTTCTTATAATGTATATATTTAGACATCATTTTAAACTCTAAACATTGACAAATATTATACTATAGTGTACCATATTCAAAACAAGTATGAGTAAGTAAATAGAACGACACATTTTATTCAGTAAACAATTTCTTACTATCATATATGAATTATATTTGACGTTTCATGTGTACCTATTTTAAAGTGTATTTACACGGCTTTTTGACTTTTTGAGTTAAAATTAAAAAATGTCTCACCTGAAAAGTAAAATTTCTTTTTTAAATATATTTTTAATTATTTATGCATTTTAAATTTTATGATATCCGAAACTATGCCATTTTACTATGGTGATGGTAGCTCTGTCTCAATATCTATGTATATACAATTTGGTATCAATTAATTATTTATTAATATACGAATATAAATTGACAAATTTTTATTTAGATTTTTTAGATTTTATAGTTTTATGCATTTTTTAAACGAAAATTTAATGTTTTTTTATTTATTATTTTGAATTGTTGACCAAAATTTAAAAAAACTATTGATTTAATAAATTACGCTTATTTATAAATTAAATCGTTATATATACAGAATATACAAATAATTGCAAACAAATCAATTATAATTAATAGATTATTAAAGGTAATTCCATTTCAAGAAAAAGAAAATTACAGATATAAATATAAAGACTATGTAGCCAATTAAAAAAGAGGAAAATTTCTTCCAATAATGTGACAAACATTTGTGTGTAAAACCCGTATATATTTATACAGAATATTATATTATAACACCAATTACATTATAATTATAATTATAACGTTTATAGGATATATTTTCTAATGATTAGAAACCATGTTAAATCAATTGAAATGTATACATAAAGAGATTTATTAGACCAACGTATATCACCACATGTAGGTACTCGTACACAACATCCTACATACTAATGCATATAGAATATACTGATAAGATACATTTAGCATATAATACGAGTATAAACATTATAAACCAAATAAAGGTTAAAACATATATAGACATGTAAAGCAGTGTTTTAAAAACATATCAGGATTTATATGAAAGAAACAAATAATGAACAATAATTAGAAGCTATAAATATAATTAAAGAGAATGAAGTTTAAACTTGTAAATTATGCATGTCCCTTGGTGTTTGTATATGTATAACGTTAAATAATGCAATGTAATATATACAAATATATACAAATATGTAGAATTATATTGTGTGTACAACTTTTACTTATAATGTGTTATGAATTGATTTGAGGTAAACAAAATTTATAAAGTATATTTTACAAAGTTTCATATTGAAACATATCCATATTTAGAATGGAGTCATTACAGATACATTGAGAATACATAGAATATAAAAAATTACCATTAAATATATATTCAATTTTAGGCAATAATTTTTCATATTTCCTAATAATGAAAATCTATAAGTCTGTATTTTATACAATGTGAAATCAAACATCACTTTTTTAGTATAAAGTTAACTTTTCGAGGACTCCAAAAAACTCATAAAAATGGCAGCGTAATTACACTTTGCATGTATGCAATAATATATAGATTATAAATGGTCATTGTTTTTTAACTTGGCACTAGATAGCGCCAGATCGATAGGTCCATGGTTGCCATGGCTCCCTAGTTGTTGCAGCTGTCTCCCAGCGCCCAGCATTGCAGGCCAAGCTCGGGGGGGAAATCCAGCACCAGCAGCTAACTCCAAATGGGCCGGATAGCTGGGCAGATGGTGCTTGAAGGGGTGAAAGAAGTGGCCAGCGGGCGGGCCCGAAGAAAACATGGCGGCTGCGGCAAAGTGTTCCGCTGCAGTCGTGCCGTTTCCTGCTGAGAAGGGGAAGAAAGGCCCAAAGGGGTCGCAGAGGCTGGGAGGTGGAGGGGGAATGGCCGAACTGCCTCGATGTCCGAGTGATAGACCAGTCGACCCTGGGGAGAGGGAGAAAGGGGGCTGAACTCCACCAGAGAGACTGGAGAACGAAGGTAAACCGGCGCACGAAAGTGAGTGCATTTTTTCTCCAGATTCGCACAAGGACTTTGGCAAATTGAAGTTACTTCCAGTTAACGATGACGTCATACCAAAAAGCTCGGACAGCGGTGTCGTGTGGTGTTGTGGTTTGCATTCCGGTGTTTTGTTTCTAGCTAGCGATGATGCCTTGGTAGTTGTTTCTAATGTCCCAGTTGCTGTAGAGCCTTGCTGGATCGTGGTTAACATGTTTTCAATCGCTTTCAACAGATCCCCGTTTGTGTTGCGTAGAGCGCTTTCAATGACGGCCTTCTTCTGCCCTGGAAAGAGTCGTTCTATGATCTGAATCGCGCTGGTCGACTGATCACCTGCTAGAAAGTTGTCGGAAGATTGAGAGGATTCCTGGGAACGCACTGACGTGGGAGGTAACGAGCGGATTAAAGTATCGGTTCGACTTCGGTGCAGGTCCAAAGTTGATGACGGCGATGAGTAATGTGACTGATTGTTGGAAACTCTATCGAAGGATCGATCCATGTCTTCATTATCGCAGGATACTGGAAAAAATTTGAAGTAAATACATTATAAAAACTATTTATATATCTATTTTTTGCATATTTTTAATAGTGTTTAAAACATTATTGAGTATACATTAAATCAGAAAAATTAAAAGCGGAATATTTTTTATTACTAACATTATTTGAAACATGACATAACATGCCTATTCATATTTTTAAGAAATATTGGTACATGTTAGTATTGGGTTACATATAAACTACGAGTGTGTGCATGTAAGTGGTCACAAATTAACCACATTCAGCGTATTGTTTTGCTGTTTGCAACATTGCACCAGATGGTGGTTGAGAAATTAAAAATCTAAATTTTATTTAAACAGATTCAAATTTCCAAACTTGGTTTGAAATCGTATATTAGACTCCATATGGTTTAAGGTTCACAAACTAAAAAAGGTATAATATGCTGAAGGTTTATAAAGTATACACATTTAAATCTTTTCTTGTGACTGACGATTAGTTCTTTCTTATTTGACTGCAAAACGAGTTTTGTGTGCGACAAACACAATATTCATAATTTAAAACTTATATATATTTTCCCGCATAAACATTGTCAAATAATAAGCATATGGTCATTTCATTATTTATATTGATAGTGTTCTACAATACAGGAAATGTATATAAATGTTAGTTAAACAATAACGCATTCCATAGGAGCTTAAAGTTAACGAGTTACAAACATGTATACATTGTATGTATGAATAAATATTCTGCAACATGTTTAACTATTCATATTATGTTTAAGTTTAATACAATATGTACAATATGCAAAGATTAACAAATTTTTCCCAACATATAATTGTATTTTATTACAGGAAAAAATATATCTTATGTTCCAATACGTTTTGGCTCTCCATTTTTTAATTAAAATTCATTATTACAGGAAATTTACAATAAATTTAAGAAAGTATACTTTTTGTATAGATTTATGATTAATTAAATATACATAAATTATAGATGTACATAAAAGTAAATATTAATTTTATGATATTTTCATTTTTATCTAATTTCAAAGATTTTCTATTTCTTTATTAAACTTTTTAATGAATTTAAAAGGAATAAGTTATCATTTATTGAACAAAGTATAGTAATACCCGACTTACGCATCTTAAAATATATATAAAAATGCCCCTTCATTATAATATTTGACTTAAACCTGGCTATAATTTTGTCTATATTTACAGGCAAATATAGAGTGACTTTATAAATCTTTCCACAAATTTAAAGAAAAAGAGTTAGTCTATAATGGTAGAAAATTGTATGGTTAAATTTTCTATAAATAATTTCTAATATAGTTCATAGAAAATTATTTATTCTTTTAATAGAAGTAATATACTATCGATATCACCAAAAACAATATACCCTTTGTGTTCTATTAATATTTGTTTAAAAAGTTTTTTATTTAATTAAATCTAATAATAAAGAAACAAAATAATTTTAATGAATATGTGCATAATATATTAAATATATTAATTTTTATCGAATACATTGCATCACTTAATTTATTTATAAAGTTTAAGGAAATAATATATGGAACCCACGAATGTTTCAGATGTTGTATGCAATTATTTGGATAAGTGTTAATTTTTTAAACGAACTGCATATATATACAACTGGATTTTAATGATACAAATAAAAAAATAAACAAATCGAACAAAATGAATAAGTAAAGATAAAGATAAAGGTCTGAATTTATTTACCTAAGTTTTCTTAAAATTATTGTCTATTCCTATATGCCAGTATATACATATATGTATATGTACATTATATCATTTGATATCACATATTACATATTCCCACTTTCTCTGTTTACGACTAAGTTCTTGATACAGGGTAACAGTTTGCCTTCTTTGGATTAGTAAGTACAACCTGAGCATGCATTAACTGTTCCGCCCCTCTTGCACATGTTAAACGCAGAATTTGAGGACAGAGTAGATAAGGTATGACCGCTGGATATTACCGCGAATTATTTGAGGAATAAAGGAGAGAGGTGGAGGTTTAGCAGTTTGAGTTTGGCAAATTTCTGCTTGTGCATATACTTAACTGGATAGATGATACTATTAAATAAACACTTGAATAAAACACCCCAACCAAGGACTCTCTTTGTCTTTTGGCTCCGTTTACAGCTTTTCAGCACGTCTTGATTCAACTGACTGGAGTCTCCGTGATGGGCTTGATGACAGATCTCAAAGCTGTGAAAATAAATCCTCAAATTGTTAGCTTTTCTGTGTTATAGTAACGAACTGCTCATGCCCAAACTCTCTCAACTTAGCGACACAAACGCATTCATTCTCCTTCAAATTACTTTAAGATTCGATATATTGTTAGCGTGTATTTGGTGCTGTTCTAAGAAAGTGTTGAGAGGGCCGAATTTTATATATTAGTTTATTATGCGGTGAGGAACAGTTTTGTTGAAATTTCGCGAATGGACTTTTTCTTTTATGATCTACACGTTCCAAAATATATACATACATACACGTATTAGTATACAACATTTCTATGTATAATATATAATATAGCATGTCAGTGAATAGAATTATAATTTTATCAAATTAAATTGGGTGTCTTCCTTATAAATGATAGATTCTTTAGTTTTGATATTAAGTTGATGATTCTAAAACGAAAGTTAAAATGATACGTAATGATACACATATTTGTCCCTCATATACATTTATTAATACTATTTATGGATATATATATAAATATACAGACCATTATAATGCAAACTTCAGATTTGGAATTTCCCGAAGATGCGTCACTTATATACATATATAATATCATATAATATAATATATGCCATTACTAAATACATACCATTTAAATTCACGCACAAATATATCAAAATATCTTTGAAACTACCCATATGGATTAATTTAAAAAAGTTAGTTAGACACAGTCTTTGGAGGTATACTTGTGCTTTTAAAAATAATTGATAAATTTATTCAACATATTCATATTTTGAAATAATTAAAACACTTTGTAAATGCTTGTGGATATCAAGGACGTTTACAAAAAAATGACTATATATGAAAACAATTTTTTTAATCTTCAGATGACAAAATAAATATTATAAATAACATTCGGATCTTGTGACCCACCTTGATTACCATCCTCCTCATCCTCCATCTCACTGTCCATATTATCCTTTAAAACATCCTGTCCCTTCTTTGTCGTTGCCAATGATGACAGATGATGCCCAGCTCGATCGTACGACCCCACCACCGGTGGAGTGACAGTTCCCGGTCCCCAGAGCGGTCCTGGCACCAGAACAGGTGGTTGTGGTGTACATGGCCCTAGATCAGTTAATCCTCCTCCTGTCCCCGAACTTGATCCAGCCGCCGAGCGCAATCCAATAGCGATGGCATCCTCAGCCGCTTGTTGCCGCTTAAGGGCCACTTGAGCCGCCATGACACGCTGCCGTTCGGCTATGAGGTTACACTTGGCGCAGGTGCAGTCCTTGAAGCGGCAGTGACGCTTGTGACCTTTGAGCCAGGAAACCATGCCGTGGTTACGGCAGCGAGCGCACTTGGGCTTCCGGGCGCCCTTCTCAGTAAGTGGGTAGACCGGAGGTTGCATCATCTTTACGAGATTTCGAGAGAAACTTGAGTCGAGGTATGGTGCTCGAGACAGATTGGTGCCGCCTGAGATCGTTTGTGGCCCTATTTGCTGTTGTTGGTGGTCCATTGAAAGATGTCGAGGAGCTTTTTGGGTTCGTAAAATATTATTAAGTTTTTGTTAGAATTTTAGCACCTGTATCCCAGTGTCAGTGAGTGATTTTATTACGAGATGGGAGGAGCGACTGTTTGGTTTGAAATATATATTTATGTCCCTACTCATGCGTTGTAGGTCGAGCTGTTTACGCGCAATGCCAATGTTTACGAGTGTGTGCTGGGGTTGGCCAATCAAAAGTCAGCTAAAATGTATGCTAGGATTAAAAGTAAATAAAAACGGGGTATAGTCTATGTAATGCTTAGTTTAGATTAGTGAAATTTTCATGTTAAATTTAAGAATTAATTGGCTACGGTCTATAGCTAAACAATATAGCTACATGATGTAGGTACCCAAGATTTTCAGAATTATACATTATCAACTCATATTGTATTATAAATCGTATAAATATATATACCTACCATGTGTTCAATAAATATAAGTATACCTACTATAAACTAATTTTATTATCGTATTGTATAATAAAATACAGCTCAATTCAGATACGTTCTCTATCTAAAATGTTAATGGTATAATATCCTTTTTACAATTTTTGGAATATATTACTAGCAATATTTGAATATAAAATTATTACAAGAAAGTAGATGATATGTTGAAACCGGTATTTAAAATCACCTTGTCCGATCACCAACTATAATAATCCGAAAACGATTTCTGATGATGTCACGAATAAAAGATGTAAATAAATAATATCTAGTAATAAGATACATGTTAAAAATATAGAAACATATAGTTAGGTATAATTATCACTCATATTTTAAAGCTATGGTTGACAGAGTAGTGGGTTAATCTAAATTTTGCTAAAAAACTGTTAATTAAATTTATACATGCATGTTATGTATATTTTTAATATAAACGTTTATTTAGTCCGATATAAATGTTTCGGTTATAAACATACATTATAAATTATATATGGATGGTACCCAAACAATTTGTTAGATAATTATTTGCATTACATCATTGATCATAAAATATCATTTTATTTCAAATTTATGAAAAAAATTGTATTTTTTAAGTCGATTCTAATAATGAATGGATAGGTAGAATATATTTTAACGAAATATAAGACATAAGCGGAGACAGATGTAAGTAAACATTCTGCTAATGAAGATAATTACCTATATAATCATAAGATATTGGAGTTTATATTATCTGTTTGAAGAATGCTTCAATATATTTATGAAAGGTTTATGAACATGATATTGAAATTACTTTTGGAAAACAAAAATATTAAATCTCATAAGTTAGCTGGCCATTTGGTTACTCATCATAGTAAAAATTTGGTAGAATTGTTAGGTAAATTTAGGAGTAAAGGAGCAAAATTATTCTAAAACGTCGGATTTATAGCTTCAATTTGTATCGTTTGTTTTTTTATTATTGTAATTAAAACAATCTCATACTACAAAATTGTTATACTCAATTCATAATACAAAATTATATTTTATACGAAAAATATGAAATTCAAAATTGGTCACATATCTGATCATTAAAGGCTGATCAACTTTAGTTATAGACAAACTATTGTTATAGTCAAAGTCAGTTTATTGTCTGTCTTTAAGTGTCAGTTTAACATTTACTAAACAAATATACTTCTTCTATATATTTACACCAAAATAAGCACAACTGAATCCTATATATAATATCCGGATGACAAGTCGGATTGATAATGCCGTACTCACTGAAGTAGCAGTTTTTAATTGTCAGTCGTATAAAAAGTCTATTGTAAATATAGTAGCGGCGTGAAAATTACTCTATATAAAGGAGCACGAAACATAAGTGTTAAGGGAAAACTCCTCCTTCAAATCCACTATATTATAGTGTAATGAGGTATATGTACTCATGAATATGTGCATCAAAACATTTTTCTGAGAGATAGATTATAATTCTGGAAGATATTCTTTTTAACTATAACATTTTAAAGATATTTTGTTCGTTAAAGATAATATAAAGTAACCTTTATTATTTTTAGTGTTACTGGATGAATCAAGAAGTAGGCATTTTAGAATGAGCTCTTTGAAAGAGATAAATAATATTAGTATGAATCCTTTTGCCTATATGTGTATATAAAGGACTTTATAACGTCGCTTGGAATTTTCTTGTATTATTTTTGTTAAATATAAAGTCGTAAATATAGGAAAAACATTATTTGTATTTACTTTAAAAAATCTTATTGTTAATCAATTATCTATTTTCATAAAGGATGTTTAACAATATATAACAATAACCCAAGAACTCTTAAAATGAAAATCAAGATTTATCAAGAAATAATATATACATATATGTATGTATTTAAAGATTAACACATTTTTCATTTTCAGTTCATTATACCTATATTTTTTTCAGCAGATATCAAACAATGATATAAATAAACCACAAAAACAATTAAGTTAATATCATTCCTCATTCTATGGAATATATGTATGTATATATATTACTATATCCAACATTTAAAATAATTGTAATAATATTTAGGTATAAAATCTAATACATTCTTCTGATATATTTAAACTCTGTATTGTTGAATAATGCCTGACATGTCATAATGGTTTCTTGAGCATTTCATATTGATAATGGTAATATAAAACATAATATATCATATGTATATCATATACTACATATGTATAATGATTGCTTAAATATTTTGATAAAAATTAAACATCCTAAAAATGTAAGGATTAAAAAAGATGTCAAAACACAGCCATATATAAATATATTTTTAGATATGTGTATAAAAATTGTGTAAAAGGTGCAATGGTTTCTAAAAAATAGGGTATTCAGAACAGAAAGAGTTTGTCATGAGATATTAAGAAGAAAAAATAAGTATGAGTATATATGTATAGAGAGAGAAAATGTATAATTGAAGTAATATCAGAAAATATCAAATGATATTATGTATAATTTAGTTATAATTATCACAAGGTTCCAACATAAGCTGGATTATCAGCCCCTGCTACAACATTGCTTTGTTCCTCCAATTTGGAATTTACATCGTCCTCGGCTATGACTTTCACTGAAACGGGCTGTGAATGTAAGATAAAATTGTAAGAAAAATAAATAATAGTCGTAATACTTGTTGATAACTTACATAATATATATATAATAATAATAATAAGTGACGTAAATATTATATAGAACATACGTAATATTTCATTGTGTTTGTTAAATACACTTTGAGCGCACAATAGAGTTAAATAAAAACATTTACAACTTGAATATAGGCAGGAACAAGTGCGATGTGCAAAATTTCTGATTATACTTTTATGCAATCCAACATGAAAATTTATGCGAAATTATTGCTGAAATTCCCTTGTTGCTTGTTGATAATTATTTAAAAATAATTAACAAGAAACGCAATCTTGATACAACAAATAGCATTAATAGGACAATTGATATTATTAAGAAGATATATGCATAATACAATATTAAATAAAAATAACCATTTTAAAGTAAAACATTATGAACTGTATTCATCCGCTTGATTGTAAAAGCAAGAAATTTCAATTGAAGCTTGATAGTTTAACTATATTTTACAATTTTTACTATGACTGCTCGGTAGCCCGTGTTTGAGATTTTAAAAAGACGAAAATACCTATATTGCTCTCGATTGTTTTTGACGCTTATCAATTACAAATAAATTTATTTTAAAAGGTATTCACTCATACTATATTTTTAAAAAAGATTAGTAAACTAAACATATCATTTTAAAAATTTGTTAAGAACAAAAATGATGATATTTTAACAAAATATGACGATTTAGAAGGAAAATAAGAAATTAAAGGTAAATAAGATAGAAAATAATATAATGTTAGTAGTAGAATATTATATATATGAACACACATAAAATTTCAAGTAGAAATAGAACAGCAATTCCCTATGATAACTTTTATAGCAATTATTAAAGCTAAATACTGTAAAAATAGTAACAAATTTTCTCATAATTTTATTATATAAATAAGTATATATATATTACTATTTTTAGTAAGCAAGTAATACATATATGAGATAGTAAAAAAAAATACTATTTGAAACATTTTATAATTAAAACATTTTTAAAACATTAAATTAAAAGTCCTATGTATGTATATTTTTTGGAAAAATATTTCGTAAGTAATATTCAACCACTCAATTTGTCTTCCGTCAGTAAGGACGTAATCAGCTTTAGTGTCACGTCCAAAATTGAGGCAATATACAACTAATAGTGGTGCAAACACGTATTTCTATACCTTATTGTTAAGCTGAATAAGTTGGAAATGACTGAATACTGATTTAGATATTAATTGTGTATTTTCATAATCAAATGCGACTTATGTACAACAAATATTAAGTCAAAATTGTAATGGATACTACTATTTGTAAATATTGTGATAGAATTTTACAAAATAACATCAAATGAATAATTTTTTATCGTATTGCTTATTATTTGTATTAAAAATTACTTAAATAATTTAATGTTCATTACTGCGAACTATTTATATCCAGAAATCTACTTTGGGGTATAAAATGTTAAAACTAATATATTAATATTATATTGTTCAACAGTATAAATATAATAATTATATTTTTATGAAGACATTTTTAAAATTTAAATATTAAATTAATTCTTGTAAAAAATATGGTACGTAAAATATATAGATTAAAAAATCTATCTATATATTGATATTTTATAATTTCAATTAACTCTAATTAGTAAATTATACAATATATAAGCATCATTAATATTAAATCCCACAAGAAGGACGTAGCTATGTATATATTCAAGAAAGCATCTTATACAAAATGATAAAAATTCCTACATTTATATAGCAACAAGAAAAAAAGTTTTTGATATTTATTAATGTTTAAACTGCAAATTATATTATTTTTAGGCGGTCAATAACTTTGATAATTTAACCTAATAAGGGGACAAAAATACTTAAAGATGCTTATAGTTAGCGTATGAATAATTGTGGTTAGTTTATTGAAGGATTGAGAAGGAATATAGTTAATATTTTGAGACAGAGGGTATCATTGTATCTAACAAACAATGTATCATTACAAATTTCAATATATTATGTAGTGGTATAGATAACATAAAAAACGTATGACTGTAATAAACTACTCCTTCATTTTAATGCTAGTAGTAATTTAAATGAGTAGATATTAAAAAAATATTCATGGTACATAACTAAAAGTATTGGTTTACAAGAAAACTCTACGAAAACTGTACAGAAAAATAGCACTTTATTTATTTATGTAGAAAGCAGAGACATTGGCAAAAAATAACAAAACATATAGTTTAATTGACGAAACTGTTAATGGCTTTATCCAAAAGTGACTGAGTATTTGTATCGTTCTGTTATACAGTACCTACTCTATAGTATCTACTCTGCCTATTAGTATGAATCGTCATTGCAAGAGTGCTGATTTCAGTGGATATTTTAAGTGACAAAATTTGACTTTTACTACAGTACTAAATATCGCAAAGGAAGTTTTTGTGCACTAGGCTGATTTTGAGGTTTAATTCAATTTCAAACTAAATAGGTATTCTCATAAGATACTATTTACTTTTCACTATTAATAATAATACATAGGCTTTATTTCAAGATGAAAAACGTTTCAATTTACCATTTCACCTATTTATTTTTGATTTATGTAAACTAGTAACAATACGAAAATTACATGTACAATAGAGATACCACTAGGCGTGTGTTGTAAATCTAGTACAGGATTCAAATTGTAAACTGGAAATATGCCAGCATACATTCAAATTTCCACACGAGTGTTGATTTCTTATACGAGTTTCTTATACGATTAAGGAACCCAGTGAGTAAGGAAAGTACTTTTTGATACGCGCGAATATACATAAAGTAAAAGTCCTCTCAATTAAAATGGTTTCTAATTATAAAAAAAAAATACGCTCAAAGAAAATGTATGACTATTTAGGTATATGTATATAGACAGATATTTACAGTTATATAAACATTGTAATAAACATTTGGGTATGTAAACATTAACATTACTGTTAATTTATTGTAATACAATAAGTGTTTCCTTTATATTTCCATATTTGATTTATATACTCGTATAGCACGGCACAATGGGGATTACGGGACAAATTGTCGTATTAAATGTATTTAAGATTAATAATTTAATTATAAAGTTGTTAAACACTTTCAAATAATTAGTTTTTAGATATATAATTTAATGTGAAAAATATATAATGATTTCATGATCAATAATTTAAACTGAAAAAATATCCAATTCATTTACAGTACAAATGAATATCAATACTATATAAGTTTTCATATTTGATGTCATTATGTCTAATTCGAATTACGTAAGTGAAATATGAAATTTCTTTATTTCTAAATTCGCCTTTATAATTTTGGAAAATTAGTCAAATTTAGAGACTCATGTAAAAATAAACTTACTTTGATTTGATTAGAGCGCGAAAATTTCGAATCGTAGAAAGTCTTGCAGATTATATCTGGCGTGATTCCAACTAGGATCATTACAAAAATCACCAACCATGGCGTTGGTAGGCTATAGAGGAAAAACCAAGACCAGTAAATACCATCCAGCATGATATTAAATACCAGAAATATTACAAGATTACCGACAACAGTAATTATCAGTAGGACAGCTGTAACGACATTTAAGTGACGGGACTCGATTAAGAGTTTCACGTGGATCATAATGACAACCATACAGAGATGAAGTGTTCCCGCGGTTTCAACATTGATTCCAGTCCCATTCATTGCTACAACATCATTGGCGTTTAAGAGCAGATGAAATCCAAAGTAGATAACTAAGGCCTGCCAAACGGCGTGTAGATTCCATTTGATGAACTCAAACCAGGACAAGTCTATATTTCCCCGTATCTTCCGGTAGATGGCCGGTTTGGAGAGCAGGACGTCAGAAGAGTAAACCTGTTCAAATAAACCGTAGCCAAAGATGAGGAGGGAGGTGAGGGTAACGTTGTATAGCGTGAGGTATATCGCGTGATAAAGAATCTGAGCGGAGAAAGCCGAGAAGAAACAGTAGAAGAATTGAGGCATGATGAAGACCAAGTTCTTGTAGAAGAAGAACTTGATGAGGCCAGTAATCCGTGTGTAGTACCTGTAACAAATGAATAAATTATTTGCAAGTAAAATTTGGATTCCTTATATTTATTGCCCTAACGCCTCAATTAAATATCCAATAATTCCGACATAAAAATTAAATACTAAAAATATTAGAAACTGTTAAAAAGTAATTTTTAATAATAACATAAATAGATCCCTTAGCGGCGTTTTAAAATTTTCTTCATTTCTGTATTATTTAATTTAGGAATTTTAGTACAATATTTGATATTCTAAAATATCATATTCAAATGTATCCCTCTAATCACCTAGCAACAAATGATTATTGTCTAAAATTCTCAAAACAGAACATAACTAATTTCCGCACAAATATTTATATAATTAACAGATCTACTCAAAATCCTAGATTATCAAACGTAGATACACCCTTCAAATGAATAGTGCAAATCACACAATAGCGTGTGAGAATCATGAAGATGAAAAAGCCACAATAATCCACCTCAAAGCAA
>JAYRBW010074517.1:0-25483 GCA_036023295.1 Invenusta paracnida
TTCTGACGCACATGTCTATAATTTTACTTTTCATATCAGTATTTTATATCAGGTACATTTTCCCGTTTGAAAATCGATCGTTTATACTATGAAAAATAGTAAATTTATTTCTTTTGCCTACCAAACAAAAAATCGATTCGAAACCGAAATTACAGATTTTTCGGCGCGTGTCTAGTCTAGGTAGTATATTTAAACGTCTTTGCGTCTAACATATTCCTGTTTGTAATTATTTTTATAATTTATCCAGCTCAGAGAACGCTTCAAATTTATAAATAATATAGGTAGTACAAATAGTAAAATTCCTGTGAAAGACAATTAACAAATTTCTATGACCAACCAACGAGATTTAAAGTTTTGAAACACTTGGGTGTTGATATTGAAATTGTATCCATTATTTTACGGTGCATATATATTCTATCCAAGAAACATGTTGAATCAGTTATTAATAAAACACAATTCTTTTATACATGAAAATATTTTAATAACTTTAGAGAACAGATTGCAAAATGAATTGGCTTGGTACATACATAAATAAAATAAAACAAATAAATTATGAACACAAAAAAGAAGACATTAATCGCGAAAGTTTTGGGAACATAAATTAATCGTTATATAGAAAAATTGTCTAGCAAATAAAAAATAATTTATTTTTTGGGTCTATCATCATTATTTGAGGACAATTGTAGTGTCATATTGATGAATAATAACTTCTATACAGGTATTAAAAATTAAACCAGCCATTTAAAAAATGTCGATATTCATATAATATAAAAAACCGAACTGTTTTTCTTATATAATAATGCAGTTAATGCAATTATTACATAAATATTAACAGAAGGAATTATCTTTCTTAAATTGGATACAATAAATATTTGATAAAAAATAATAATTATCAGTAAATATTATTACACATATAACAAAGTAAAGATATAACATGCGTGTTAGAAAGCTACAATTTAAATATGTTATTTTAAACACTATAATTATAGATGATAACACCAAATGACATAGCATAATTTATTTTATAAAATTGGAATCAATATTTTTAAAGCTTTATATTTGAGTTTTTTCAAAAGGCTTATATAATTAATATTGTAATAAATAAGTTCAATAGTTGTTTATAGAAAACTATGAAAATTTAAAAGTAATAATATATTATATAATGTACTAATTTTATGCTATAAGAAAAATTGTGAAGTGCAACTGTGCTGATTTCAAGGGAATGTCAACAAGACAGTCAGTATCATATAAGGTAATACTTGTAAGTAGGTATGCGTAACAGGTGTATACATAGTAAATTATAGATTAAAATCTTTTGAAATATTGGAAATGGAATAATAACAAAAAGAATCGTTGTGTACCACTAGATAGGCAAAATTCCTTGTATATTAATAAATAGTAAGATTTGATTGTTTAGTTGTCATAGTAACGCACGTACATACATTGAATAGTTGACGTTAGCACAACGCGAGAATAACGCACGGACAAATAGTGTTAACACACAACATTATGTACATCAAAGGCGAAATGGTAGGGACGAATATAAGTACACTTGCACTAAGAGTTGAGAAAATGTGATTCTAATAAATTTAAAAAGAGATTGCATGTCAGTTCAGTTGGTTTAGACACATGATTAATCAATGTTCAATAAAAATGAAAGGGATTTATAGTAATACAAAAATGAATAACATAACAGAAATAACCCGTTATAGCCCTCAGCAGTTTAGTCGATACATTAGTTTACTTTATATATATTCGCAAACTTATAAACTGGACATTTAAAAATCTTAAAAATTGAATATTCAAAGTAAACTCTTAATCAGCAGGGCAGGTTCGAAGAAAATTAAAAAATGTATCATTCAATTTGATTAATCTTGTTAGAAAAAATAAGTTTACAATTATATTATTGCATGCAGGAATGTTTGAAAATATACATATATAAGGTAGACACCTACTTAAGTGAAATTGTGTTCGACATAATATGTAGGAATAAATTGCGAGTACAAAATGAAGATATATACGAATTACGGATATGTATATTGTGGATGTGTATATGAAAGTTTTGAGCGAGGCAGATTATGAGATAAAGAAGAATTAGAAAAAGTCATAGATATGAGTCTTGTATTGGGCCCGGCTGGTCCAGAGTGAATTTGCGACGTTGAATGGCATCATGGAGTTTTCGACGGGGGCCTAAAGCCAATCCAATGCTCTAAAAGTTGATAGAAAAAGTACTGAATAAATAGTACGAGAAGCGTACAGTAGTAATAAATTTAGATATTGACCATAAAAATGCAACAATGGTGGAGGAGAATTTAAATAATTTTATGTAAATTAAAACAATCCATGAAAAGTTTATAAACGAAAATTATTGTGTCGAGAATTTTACCATTTAGTTTGTCTATGTCGATAATAATACAGTAATAATATAATTTGTTCAAACGTATGATAAAAAATAAAATGCTTACTTGCTATTTTTCATACTTAATAGACAAAATATTATTCTATAGATTCTTATATAATATTTTAAAATATTGATTAAATTCAATTCATGTGTCAAAAAGTAAGAAACTATTTAATGAAACCAATTTTGTTATGAAAGATAACTTTTTATCAGAACAAAAATACAAGTTACTGCTTGGTTAAAAAATATAAAGGATGGAATTTAACGCTCTCCATATGTTTAACAAACTATTAACATCTCCCATTTTATACATATATATCATTTATGTTTTTTAAATTGAAACAACAATTAAAAATATATGTATGTATAACATGATTGTGAACAATGACAGGAAGGTATACACACAAGTAGATTATATGTGCGTATAATATGAAGTAAACAATTTAGGTGGGAACAGAAGTCGGCGTTCTCAATCTTGCCAGTCGTTCTCTTTAAACACAGGTACGTTTTCTTTGCTTTAATAAACTGATAAAGTTGCAGCTTTGTAATTGATTAGTTTAAATATCTATTAAGTCGTTAAGGCTATAAATTAAGTTTATAAGTAAATATTCATCCATAAAAGCAACACAATAACAGGGAAGTTTAAGTCAATGGGATAATTTTACTATAAAATATATTCTTCAAAAGAGCAACAAAATTCGTATTAATCATAGCCTTTAAATGAATTTTGTTCTATTTCAAGTCTATGGTATTGATCGATTTCCAGCTTGACGCAAAAGACCTACTAATGATATTCCACTACCCCTCTTAAATGAGGTAAGGTATAATGGTACTTTTACCCCCTTAGACGTCTCATATACCAGTAATAGTAACTTCTTTAGTTATTAGAAGTGTGCTCCCTAATGGAAATAAATTAAGGGCTGTGGCAGGCCTCTGAATGACCAGGTTAAAGCTAAAAACAATAAAAAGCAAACATTATTTATATGTCTTACGCTTCTGAACTATTTTCTTATTTTTCGTACCAATAATGCGTCGTCTCAAACCATATATTACTATTATATAATTCGGTGCAACAAATCAGTTTGCGTTTTAAACACGACCTAAATAGTTAAAAAATTTATAAAGCCCATTTTTAATTTGGTAAATTTATTATACTCACTATTACACGGGAGCATTTAGCAGGACTGTAAGAAAAGTACAATAATTATATACAGTTATTCGTCATATTAGTAAACTCCACTGTTTTAATTAACGATCTCATTTAATATTGCTTTTAGTTGCATGTTTATCTATTTCATCTATTTCATCTATCGAATGAACTTAAATTCAACACTATATATATAAACAACACAAAAGCACATTATTGCTCTAACACAAAACTAAATATGATTTAAAAATAATTAGTAAGAAGGGTGCTATTTTCATTCAAGCGGCCATCGCACCTTCCCTCTACCTCCCACGATATACAGACCTGTAAGTCATCCTCGGAACAGAGCATCAGGGCGGACAAGTCGAGCTGCTCTTCCGCGAGTCTCCCAGCGTACTGAGTGAGATTATTGGAAGCAAGGAAGACCTCCATCGACTGGACAGTCTTGTCTCTAGCTTCCTCCTCCTCCTCAGCCAGGTCAGGTGTATCAATACCACCACGTCCCGCCAAATCATCGTAAGCCGAGGCACCGCCACTGAGGTGCTGCTGCTGCTGGAAGACTCGACGCTCGAGGCTGCTCGTGCTCCCAATGCTGTTGGAGAGTGGAGGAGAGGCAGCCGATGTGGTCACTGTGGGGATGACAGTTCCGTTCGTGGAGAAGTTGTCCTCCCATTCTGAGCGCGGTCTGGAGGATTGACCGTTTCGGTGCGACGGAGAAGTGTCCTGAAAGGAGATGGATTCAACTGCATTATACTGTCTTATATAATTTAGTTGTTCCAACCGAAGAGTTTGCCTCTCCAAATGGCTTTTGTAACACTTACTACTCAGCTTAAGATTTAATTCAGAGCTTCTATGAAATAATTGTTACGAATCTTATTATGAAAGGTCAACAATTTTTTGAAAACATTCAGTAAACACTATACTTTAAGAAAAGTAAAAAGATACTATTTTGATTGAGCACATCTTGCTATTGGAATCTAGCTGGTGATTTGTTTCGAATATGGACAAATAATCTTCTTTAGGTAAAAGGGAAAATGGTACACATCAGTTAGAAAACTGCTTCTTGTTGACTTCTTTAACCATAGTTATAACTTTTCCATATTTCGTGCAAATTTTTGAAAACTAGTTTTCTGATTATTTTTGGGTAATGATAATACAAGTAGACACCTTTTACTTAAAAAAGTAAGATCAGTTGATTGAATGTACATATTTACCTATATCTAAATATATGTTCAATAGACTTCATATAAATATGTAGTTAAGTTTTCTAAGTTTGTCTTTTAATATCTATTCAGAAAGAACTCGAAAGAATGTCTATAAGCAAACGTAGGAATAATTATAAATAAGTTATCTATAAAATATTTAAAAAGCCCACTTGTTCAATATTTCAGATCGCCAAATTTCAAAAAATTATGTTTCAGTCATCTCTTATTGAAATATATAAATTTATATTTTAACGGACAGTCCAGAAACTTTATTAATATTATTCATAGTATTATCTCATGAAACATTATACATATATAAACATAGCAGCTATTTCTGTACGTTTGAACACTCTCAAATAAACATTAATTTTAAAACATAATTGACAAAATTTGCCACCAACCTGATCTCTCCACTGTGTTGGGGTAACACTTTCGGCCAAATTTGGTCGATGAAAGAAGGCAACGCTGCCGAATCCAGGACGCACGAACAAGCCAGCGTCACCATCAATACCATTCATCTGTGTCATTGGTCGAGACTCTCGCGGCGCACGTAACGTCTCAGTTTCCCATTGGTCAGCAAGGAGGTCTGGCTCGCTCATTGCGCGAGATGAGTAGGCGCTTCTAGCATCCCATTGGCTGGAATGACGACCGCTGGCCAAATCCTCAGGGTTGGCGTAAAGAATCTGAAGGTCAGAACATTGTTACAATATTTGTAAGTGTATAGTAAATTTCTTCTGATATCATAATAGAAACTAGACCGCAGACAAAACAATGCTATAGCATAGTTAATGATTATTATCAGTATATACGTAATACATATACATATAGTTATATTTATTATAACTGTTTCGATTGTGGTTACAAAAGTTATACACTTACATGTGGTTCCTGAATTTTCTTTTTAGCCCCTTTTTTGGCAACAGCTCCACTTCTGGTTGTACCACCCCCTTGGATGAAAGCTCCGTTCACATCAGGGAAATGTTCAGAGTAGCTTTTCATTCTAAATGTTTAAAGGGTTGAAATAATGTCCTTATGAAACTTTATTAATAAAAAATGGTCAACTTACTTTCTAGATGTTCAAAGGTAGTGGCTCTAATAATTTCAATAAATTTTAAATAGTAATAGGTTCCTTTTAGGTAAACTTTTAAAAATAAATGAAAACACAAATAGATTATGGATATATACGAATATTTTTGTCAATTCTTTCCTAAGTATTACATTTGACTAAAGGGACAATAGACAGTGAGATACAATAATAAATAGTATTTACTATTAAATTGAACACGTAAATAGTGAGACAACCAATACGAGAGTGAACTGTATTTAACACAGGCAGAGTCAGATTAAATTACAAGGGAAGCAACAGACTATAATAGTCGAATTCAGATTGGACACAAAGAGTAGGGTTGATTGAATTAAAATAAAGTGCCTCAGTAATGGCTAAATTAAGCTTGTTATGAGTTTGATTAATTACACTGAAAACCGCCACGGGGTTACTATAAGGATAGTTTTGGAGGCGGGGCACAAGGTGAAATGTTTAGAGATAGAACTGTATATATATATAGAGTCTCTTATAGGTGGACGAGTCGACGTTGTCAGCCATTTAGGAACATGTTCTTTGACTCCGGAGGAAAACCGCCTTTCTGTTTTGCCTATAAAACCGGCTCCGAAGTTACAAGAAAATTTGTAAACAATGTTAGATTTGTCGGCAAAAGAAATGTGGTCCCTAAGACAAGAGTAAAGAAGGGGGGTCGTAATGGCGATGATGCGGGGTTCGGCTGCGGGAAATACACATTGAACGGGGGTACGGATTTTATCAGAGAAAAGCTTAAAGTTGTTGTAACCCTTGAAGGGGATGCGCACGAAGACTTTCTTTTTTTTGGGCCAAAGTGTAGCATCAGGACTTGTGAGATATTTTGGGATGAACCAGTCAGGGTAGCCGTTGGGAGACAGGAGAGATTCATTTTTTTTGCTAAATGTAAAACCGAGTAAAGAATTGGCGAAAATATGCGTATATTATGCATAATCCATTTGTGCTTTCATTTATTCAAAAAAATATAAATAGTCAAAAGTTTCTAAATTGCTTCATTTCATATAAAAAATTACGTTATAGATGAATTAATTATTATAGATGAATGTATAAAAAAATACAAACAAATAATCATTCAATTATAGTCATTAAAATAATTTGTAACCCTTATTGTTAATTTAATCTTTCTTATTTCAATATCTAATAAAATAACTTCAAGGCAGTTGTTCAAAGTAATATATTGGATACCTACCTGTTATAAACTTACATTTTTCTATAGATTAAATTAATGATTGGTCAATCATAGCTTTTTTATATACATATATGTACATCAACTATTTATTATAGGTTTGAAATATGTGAATGGAGAACCACAGCTATTATTGTGTTATTTAAGATAATTCAGTCTTGTGACTTCCTCAATAAATAAATCAATATTTCCCGTGTCAATATCTACTGCTTTCTGATTGGATGACTTATTCTCATTGGTCAGAAACAATACGTGTATTTGTAGTGAGCTGCTTTGTTTCTATATCTACTCAGAACTCGATACTTTAATCGGAACATTTATTAGAACATACCGTTGAGTCGCATGGCCTACTGCAAGAGGATTGGTGACCTTTGCCCGACCCGGTGATCTCAACACAACAGTACTGCCTGGGGTTGTGCCCCCCATCCCGATTGACAGGGAGGATGATGTCCCCCCGTTTCGGCCCGTTGTACCCCCCGACCCTTGAGCGACACCCTTGCGCAAACTGTGATCCTTCTCTGCCTTCCTGGCGTTTTCCTGGATACGTTTGTCGCACTTTTTGCAGCGCTTTTGAGCCTGAAATAATAGTGATAACCAATATTAATGATAACATTAAATGGCTATAGTTTTCTATTATTATTTTGAATACATTTGATCCGTTATTTTCAATTTAATATGATTCTTTGACAAATCTTGAATCAATCATTCATATCAAACAAGGGAACATTTCTGTTTGTAATTTAATTTAATCTAGTTTAAATAAAATCTTAAATTCTTAAACCGCAAGTATTCACTAATATAAAGTGTGTATTTTCAGAGTTAAATCTTATCTAACTTGTTTAACAATTATTCCCACACGATACCTACCGTTTTACTTGGGCAATACCTATGTAGTATAAGGCTTTATTATATATATGGCACATATGGATGAAAAATTAACCGAAATTAACATATTGTAATATGTACATAGTGAGTGACGCTAATATAGCTTATAGTAAGCAAAAAGAAATCAAGAAAAAGAAGAAGGAGACTTTCTGCATACAAAAAAACGCCAGTTTTTTCTCCTTCTATATTACAACTTAGATGTGACAGATTTAAAGTGACGCGCATAGCAATATATATCGAGTAACCACCGAAAATGGCTTCCATGGAAACAGGTTTTACTAAGAGAATGGGACCTTCTTCTATGCTATATGGCCTATAATATGTACCTATATAACAAGTCGCTCTGCTTTTGATGACATATGTATCGATTGTGTGCTTTTTCTCCCCCCTACCCTGTCTATTCAATTTCGTCATCAGGCTGATCATATTTTTTGTGCTAAATTGTATGATACTGTAATAACCATAAAGTAAATATTTACAGTAAAAATATAGGGCAAAAGGTACTCTACATATATTGTTAAAACATTTACCCAATATAGATAAGTAGCACACTGTTTTAACTAGATAACATTTGCAGTTAAGTATGTTATATTATGTACAGTTGGCGTCAATGCATAAATATACATATATATTAACTGTAGTATAATAATAACTTAGTTTTAAGTGGATTTATACTTTCATTGCTGTATATTATATGTATAAAGAAGCGATATAGTTATTGATCTTGAGACCTTATGTAATATATTAAGGGCACGTATTCTGCGACAATATTACAATAGAGGCTAAATTCTTGGGCAATTTTAAAATGCCACAAATGTATTTAGAGAAATTATCAAGAGGCTCTTTTCAATTTTGCTCAGTGATATAGAAGTGTGCAGAAACGGAGCGACCATTTCTTTTTAACATTACTGAAAGATTGATCTCAATAATTATTTCAATCAGGGTATGCAATTTTAATTCTTATATAAAATGTTGTGAACTATACTTATTAATTATGCTTAACTAATATCAATAATGGCGCAAAATTAGCAATAGCATATTTAATTTTGCGCAACATTTTTATTCATAGATTAAATATACATAATGTATGTAATTATTCTGCGGTTAAACTATTGATATATTTATAAAAACCATTAAAAAGAATAAAAATCATTAAAAGATATGAAACTTACAAAAGAATAATAATAATTTCATTAATATAATAATCAGAGTCTTAAAAAAAGACTATTCTATAAACATTACTGTTATCAGCAGCTAATATGACTAAATGCTAATGAACTATATTTAAAGTAATTATTTTCACCAAAATCATAGTAGTTCTTAAGATTAAGTCTTTTCGAGAAATCGAGGTTATTTAACAAATTGTAAATATAAGGAAATACAAAACAGTTTTAGTAAGATGATGAATACAAAACTTATAAGCGATAAATCAATATGAACTAAATAAATATTTTCGAAGAATTTAATCGACATTAATACGACATTAAAATTGTAAGTTCACATCACATTTTATAAATTAAATAACTCAAAATTTAAGATTTCTAATCTAACTACATCACATAATAATAATAATAACAATCTACACACCAATTCACTCCATATACTACTCTCTAACTGCTCAAGTAGCTCTATAATATAATTCTCTATTTCTAATTGCTCTAATATGCCACATTTTCACTTTTATTATTCAAACTTATTATCAAAATCTATGAAATATAAAAAACATCGATACGCGTACAATATTTAAAAACTCAATAATATACAGTTTAGAATGAAACCATGAATGCATCCGTTAAAAGTTAGTTAAAATGAGGCATACAAATAATTAATAAATGATACCATTGTCAATAATTCTACAAACCCACATTCACCCAACTCTCTTCATACAGCTCTATATCGTCCGATCATGACGTATCCAAGCAAAAGTTATATCATACTCAAGCTAAGGGTGTGGCATTGTGGAACTACATATTGCCGAGATCCGTATGTAGGCGTTATACCTACCTCAAATAAAAGGCGGTTAGTTGAGGACACATCGACATAATAATAACATAAGATTACCTAAAGGTAGTTGGGAGGAATGATTCAGCCGTACGCACGTTTCAGAGAGTTCAGTGAAACATTCATGTCATGACATTGCAGTATCCACAACACACTTATTCCTTCTGGTCGTATTGAGTTTAATTTTTAATTTGAGCCTAAACGAGAAATAGATTTTCAGGCATGTATTGATTCCTGGACTCCTTCCCATATACCAGTGAGAAAAAGAACTGCAATTCACTAAGTATCAGTCAGCATTGCGCAGCAGGTATGTTAGTAGGCGCCCCTTGAAATCCCCAAGCGATTGCCTATTATAATGTATTAGAAGCACTTTAGCCCAAAAAGCAGGGTGAATTAGCCAGCAGTGCAGTTGGAGTTCCGTTGCTAAGTACCGGAAGTGTGTATACCTCTTTGTTTTAAAAGCGCGGGCACAAGGAAGATGGAGGTGAAATATGTAGTAAATACTGTAGAGACAAGAGAGGAGAAGAAAAGAGAAAAGAGGACAGCATCTAGGTTCACGATGGTCGGATAGTATTAAATTATCAGCTGTATTATTGCCAAATCTTAAATCCCAAAAGGAGAGAAAGAGAAATGCCACTGACACACGGAGCATCGAAGAAGTAGAAAGTTAAGCATACAATACGCCAGCAAGGCGCACATCAGATCTCCTGGGTATTGTGCCTATTGTTATAGCAAGCCCCCCGGAATACCAGGTAGTCTTCAAGACAATGACATTTCGTGTCAACATTGTGTCACTCTGTTAGTAATTTCTTCAATTTCAGACTTCTGACTATAATATTTAGTAGTTACTACATATATAAATTAGGTACCTACTTCCTCAACATATTTTGCATGGTACCTACCTATACCTAGTATTGATTGCTCCAGTGTTAGAGAGTAGAATTGAAAGGTGAATAGAAAAAGGAAGACAGCAAATAACTCATTTGCTCAATAAGGAAATCATTTCAGACTTCACTGGAATGTCCTACTGGTGGTTACTCATAAGCTTACGTAAAAATACAGGATCTAAATATATATTGTGAGGTTTTATCAAGAGAAACACCAAAACAGTTTTTTATATAAATTTAATAGTATAGAAATAAAATTTATTTCTAATGAAGAACACGCCATCGATTTTATGGATACAATTAATATACAAATAAAGTATCATATATCTGTCTGCGACATCAGAAAAAGTAAATATATACATAATTGGTTCTCTTAAAATTTTAGGAAATATTAATAATATGACTACACATATTTCCCACAAAAGAAGGAGACAATAATGTGATCCTGACATTTAATTTAATTTGATTAATTATTTATTTCATGCATAAAAACAACGTCAGTTATATTATATTTGAAGTAAATTAGAAAATCCGATAGATACATCATAACATAAGATTTAAATACAATATAGGTTTATATAATTATATACATAGGACTAGTATAATAATCTTTAGACGACTGTTGACATATACAATATTACGATAGTGTTATATATACTACTTAAGTTGAAAATCGCTTGTTTAATATGACATCCCAGCACATAAAATCCGTTTTGAACCTAAGCGAAAGCATATATTTATATACAATTTCAAATACGAAAATTTTAGATAAAAGAGACTAAACTTCGTAAGTTTCATTCTATATACTTTAAAAAAATCGTTGTATTTTGAAATAAAATAATCAAATAAACTGAGTTAAACATACCAAATTGTGTATCGTTTATAAATGCATTTTGTATTAAACACTTAATTTAATAATTGTTTGAGTGCTGTGCATGCAAATATGATCAAGAATAAATAATCTTAGATATATAACTGTGTAAGAAACAAATGTTCACCAATTTACCTGAATCGTGAAATTAATACATACTATTAATATTAACTATCTATTACAAAGAAATACTGTACAAAGTAAAAACATGCGATCAAGGAAATGATCATTATTGGCGTCACATTAAAAACAAGCTGTTAAATATTGTAGATATCGATTATATAATAAATGTGTTATATACATGTAGCGATATAATTTATAACAGATATTCATGCTTAACAAATCCAAAGATCTATTCATAACCGAAGTACGCAAAATAAAAAAAATCAATTTAACGGGTTATAAAACAGACACACTATGCAAGATTAATAAAGATATGAAAATTTGCAAGAATTATTTATTGTATATAAGATAATAAAATATTGTTTGATATTGTGTTATACGTATTCAATAGAGAATAACATAAATAAATGAACATATCAATATGTATGTATCTTATACATTAAAAACAACTTTACTATTCAGTTTCTAATTCTATAATACCTAATTTTAGATCTAATTCTAATTAAATCACATTCCAAAATTTCTTTAAAATTGTTAAAGCCTCGTATATCCTATAATTGCAAGAAATAGCCAATAAATATTGGGAGAATTAATATTATCGAAGAATTTTGTTTGAATTTAGCCAATTGCAACATCATAAAACATAAACTGTAACTAAAGCTACGCTTGGGATCATTTCTATTCAACCTCAGACATTTTAAGAATGACCATGGATAGCCTATATATAAACATATCGCAGTATGTTAAATGATTATAATCGGCAATATTAATATTGTAATCATTATTAATCTGAAAAAACTTCAAATCATATAAACATAAATTTGGCAATATGCGTCAAAAATATTCTTAAAATTTATAAAAGACAAGTGTTATTTGTTCCTCATGTATGAGTATACGTTAATAAAGAGAAAATTGTCTTATACATGTATAAAATGTCTTATGTATAAAACTATAAGTCTTATTAAAAGTCTATATACACCAGACGCGTGTGACGCGGTGAGACGCATCTAAATGTGATATAATATTTGACCTTATGTACTGTTTTTATGGGAATTCAATTTCTCTGCTCCATAATGTTGAATACTATTCATAGTTTTGACGCAAAATTGCCGCACGCTTTCGGAGAAGGTAGGCCTTTATCTACGAACGTTTCTTTTTATAATGACAAATATAAAAGTGACACAGTATGAACACCTTTTCTTAAAAAGAAACTATATATAATTATTTTAGTTTAGAAGACAACTTTATGTAATGACTTTTTATTAATAAAAATTACATTATGGAGATTCAGATATATGTATGGATTTTCGTAAAAGAAATGTGTGCATAAATTTTGTACGACATGTTTTCGTAATTTAATTTTTTCCATTGTTGATAAAATTATATACAAAGTAAATGTTTTGCATATTTTGTCGCACGGCAATGTCAGACTTAAGAACCAAAATTTGTCTTTTACAAGCGAACAGAAAATTAGAAGAGAAGAGAATGAGATACACGCTCCCCTTACCTGTTCCATGGCCTTCTGACGCATTTTCTGTACCGCCTTCTTGCTCAGTTTAGCTCGCGTATCACACACCTCATCCAGATAGGCGACGATATCTCGATGATCGGTGAGAGCTGCTAACTGGAGTGGAGAGTGGAAGTCGTTGTCCAGATTCCAGACGTTCGCGCCAAAGTTGACCAGAAAGGTGACACAGGGCAGATGACCGTTTGCTGCCGCATAGTGCAGGGCTGTGTTACCCCAAACATCGGTCTTATCGGGATTACCGCTGTAAGTGAAATGCATAAACAGATATTTCTGGTGTTGAGTTGGTCACTTTGAAAGGACAGTTGGCTAAGATTTTACAGCCTGACTATTATTAAGTCGAGAACAAGTGTCAACCATGTAGTTTGAAAGACGCTACAAGGTCTAGTCATTAATGCAGAGAATAGACCTATTTTGACTGTTAATTAGTCGGCTTAGTACAATGTATATGTAGTATGTATACTTAGTCCATGTATATGATGAATGAAAAATATAACTGTAAAAACTCAATTTTGATATCAACGTATCCTCGGTTTCTCGGAAACGAAATGTATAAGATCATCCATAAAAAACACGATTTTGAAAGATGAAACTGTTTTTTTACAGCTATAGGTAGTAGACATATTGAAAGTAATAATTATATAGTGCATGTCATGCAGAATTTTTCTATAACTGCTAACTCTGAAAATTAATGGATTGAAATATCTATGCGCATATCATATTAAATTTAAAAATTCAGAAATTTAATCAGGTACTATTTTAGCGATTACTGATGTAGCTTAGAAGCAACTTCTAAGAAAAACCTTCGAAGACTACAGGAATTAGTAAAATAATTCAATGATAATGAACGTAAAACTGTAAATAGAAAAGAAGTCTCTGGTCGTCCATTCTCCTACGCAACGGTTAAAATATCTAAAGAGTAAGAGAACTAATAGAAAATGATTTTCTGCTTCTGCTTCACCTCTTTAAAGATTCTTAATATGACCATACATCGCATCATCAGGAAGTCTAAATTCTTGAAAAGTCTATATGTGCACGTTTGATTCCACATTTTTAACTGAAGACCAGAAGCGTCAAAGGGTTCAACGAGCCAATGAACTGATCGACACCTTACATTTGAAACGTGGTTGTAGTCCACGATAATGGCTATATTCAGAGGCACTCCCTCCAATCAGTCTAGTATATAAGTAAGTGAGTTAGGCCAGATTGTGATCGTCCAAGATTGGCCAGGCAAATAATCAGTGACAAAAAATCACACTTTATCGTTCCATGTAACTTTCTAGGTGATTATCTCTTCCACGTTTTCAGCCTGGCAAAACTATTAATGCAGAGAGAAACTTAACTACGCATATTATTGAAAGAACTCAGCAGCTACGGCGACGTAATCAACTATCAATCACGCATGACAATGCTCGAACATACACTGTAGTTTAAATTCAACAATTCATTCAGGATAATGGTATAACTCATGTGGTACGAGTTAACCTCCTTATTCCCCATGTTTTAATCTTCTGGATAGATATGTATTCAGAAAAATGGACGTTCACAGAATAGATATGGCATTCAACTCCATCACAAATGTCAAAACATTTTTGAAAAAAATATAAGCAGGAAAATGTCATTAATCAAGTTGATCAGAGAACTTATATCTTATTTATTTAGAGGCGATTGATACTGCAGCTGGTGACTACCTATGTTTTATTATTATTTAGACAATAATATATAGGTATTTATATTTGGTTAAAAAAGCGTTTTTTGTGGATGACATTACATGTTGAATAAACCAACTTGTGTGCTAACAAAATATAATAATTCTAAATGTTTTGAATTGTTTGTTCCTACTTTCAATTTTAAAGTGTAATTATTAAACATAAATATTATTGATTTCAATTGAGTAAATATATATTGAGAATTAACAAATTTATATACATATGTAAATTGAGTAAAATTACAATATATTTAGTAAAATAAAATTAAATGTTAATTGCATTTTAATATAAGCAAAGAAAACTCTTTTAGATGATTTTCGGGTTTTCACAAATATGCAACAATACATTCCACTATAGGTAGTTAACCCTATTACCATGGTAACAAGCTTACCCTCGGCCCATGAGGACACGCAGAGCCTCAAGTCTTCCCTTAAAGGCTGCCCAAAGAACCGGGGTCATTCCATCTTCATCGGAGGCATCACAGTCCTTCCTGGTGGCTTCCTTGAGGATGTCAAGTCGGCCATCTTGGGCTGCACTGTGATACGGTGTATTACTACGTGTCATGGATGCTGCTTAGTGATGGTCGATTCGACTAGACAGGATTGTTTCATGTAGAAATCTTTTAATGGATAGGGTACTGGCCAATCCACAATTTAGAAGCAAATATTGGTTTAAAAGGATATATATATATATATTATTGATTTTTAAAAGTGCCACGTGATCATCAAACACATGAATTCTGAGTATTCAAGAAGCTGTTTACATTTTTATTAATTGAAAGTGTACGACTATTTAAAATGTTCAAGTTGCTTTTAAGAAATTGAGTCTTTTCTTCGATTTGTTATAAATGTGTATTAGAGATCTTCCAACATACCCATAACACGTTCCCTTATTCAATTATAATATGCATGAAGTATTACACAAAGTACATACTCTACTATAATATTGATATATTTTGCAAGAACAGAATATGGCTATGAAATCCAATAAATCTTATGAAATTATAAGATAATAGAAAGTTTATTTAATTAATCATAGTTCATTATGTTAAAATGACTATCAGATATTTAGTTTTGAAATAATATAGCGTAATTTCAACTATTTTTGGTAAAAACAAGCATTAATTATTGTCTAACATTTCATTCCGTGTACGTTACTTCATATATCGCAAAGTCGAGATCAGGAATTTAGTAATTTTATAAAAGCATGAGTTTTTATTTTAAAATAATCCGTGAAACTATCCGATATTTAAAACAAGAAAACTCCTAAAACCTAATCATTATAAGCATGTTAAAAATAGACTTCTTGTAAGCACCCTGGAAACTCTTCCGGATAAAAATAATTCAAACTTATTTTCCATTGTGTAATCTGTTGACTACATAGCCTTCGTATATTACTCTAATATAATATGTTCTCTAATGCTATCTTTATAAAAGTATATACTTCTGTATAATAGACGGTTTCAGTGCTTCTGCACATTCTGTTTCACTGTCAATTGTTGCCTTTTTCCTGATATAGAATAAAAGGCAAACTGAAGGAATTCAGTTACGATGTAATCACAGATTCTATTCACATTCTATTAGTCCGTCAGATCTCAATTATTGCATCAAACCGACTTTTGCTTTTGCTTTTCTCTACACCTCTTACCTTTACATGAAAATTTTTAAAATGATTTAATTATACACGAAGATCTACAATGTTAAGAGACTTTAGCTCAAACCATCTAAATGTATTAAAAGAGCAATCATTGAGGTTCAGCATCAATATATGCACCAAACAGAGCCTAAGTATTACAGGTACTATTAATATTTTAAGGTTGTATCAATCAAAATAGAATAGCACTGCCGCCAATTACAAATATTATACAGCAATAAAAGAAAAATATAATTTCAATTTAGTGTTTGTCTAGTTTTCTCAGAGTTGAAGTGCTTATTAAGTACTTGTGATTTCTAAATTTTTGTCGTTGTCGACTGAAAAGAATGATTTTTATGACAATATAGACAAGGTGAAAACAATATACCTATTAGACCGTGCTATTTTTAAAGCACAGAAGTAAATTTGAAGTAGATAATGGCTATATGCATGAAAGTATTACATAAATAAACCAAACATGACACAATTTGCTAAGGTGCCTATAATACTTGATGACCTATTACATTTTTAATATGTAATATATTATTGACATTTTGTATAGTAAAAGTAATTTAAGGACGGATTGTGTATTACTTTGGTAATTTAGATACCTACATGATATGAAATTATACATACGCTTTGTAACGTTTTAAGGTGTTTTTTAATGAAAGAAAGATTTTTAATTAAAAAAATTCTATTCAAAGTAAAGTTTTAAGTTTACTTTAAGGCATTAAAAACATTTATTGACTAAAGCAATTATGCTAAGTTCTTTAAAATTGGAATTTGGTAAAATATTTAATAAGTTAAAATGCGGCGCACATTTGAAATTATAGATATAATTGTGTATACTTTGTTATGTTTATTGTTCTACGTATTTTAAACGCACCTAATTAAATTTGCCAATCTCAAGCATATATCCTTTTCTTCTAAAAAATTGTTCAAACACGCTATTAATTACGTTATTTTAAGGCCACTACGTGTTATAAAAATAGATAAATAAATCTGTTAATACTGTTATACGAGGGTTAATTTAAAAAAAATTTAGTTCGCTAAATTGAAAAACTTGAAAATAGTTTTTATTTAATGCTTATATGTATTATCATATATCGATAAATATATATAAATATATATGTTAATACAATTTAATTTTGTGATATATACATATTTCTTCCAATGATATAGATATAAGGAAACAATGAAAATTTGATGTCCGTAACAAAAATTGTTTACCATAGTGGATAAGTGGATTTTAAAAGTCTGTGAATACTAGAAAATACATTTCATAAGTATCTTAATTATATCTTCATCAGTAAATATAAAATTTTAATATATTTTGAGCACATTAAAGAAAAATATGCATTTATTATTATAATTTGTAAATAATGTTTAGCTTCAAGACGTAAATTCGTTTAACTATTGTTGTTCATAATACACAGTTTAATGAGTGAATAATTATATATATTATGCTTCATAGTGAAAAAACATTTATTTAAATGTATAAATATATTTTAAAAATCAATATGCATACTGGTATAGACACACACAAAAGACAAGGAACTACATTTTAGCAATATGATGTGTATTTAGTCAATTTATCTATAAGTAGGACGACACATATCATGCTGTTGAAAGGTTTTATAGGTTATGAAATGGAGTCGGGTAGGCTTTACAATCGTCTTATGAATTAGAATAATAATACGCGGTTCGTAAATAAAAGCAATAAATGGGCCAGTGTCAGTTAATCTCACGCTGTGCCACAATACGCCTGCGGACGTACAATGAAATGGCAATAACAATATGTACGCTCTCAGGAGGTAACACATTAGAGTTGGACACATTAGTATAGTTCAGTGTGATCTCACGAAGACTTACAAGTTTTGTAGATTATATTTCATACGTTTTTTGTTACTTCTTAATACATATGTAAGTACTTGTAGGCTTATTTTTTGCATGGTGTAAATTAAATCCATAGAAATATATTTTTAGAAATACATAACCGATGTAGTCGTCACTCTCTTATCAATAGGTAACTATTTAAGTTGAGTAATTGCGCATTCTTTTATCCACTACAATAGTTAGTGAAAGTAAATACAAGAAACTGTCACGCATGACTGAGACAGAGATAAACAGATGTAATTATTATTATTTAATTTGAATCATATGTTTGGACGGGTTATATATTTTTGGTAGAAAATGTAATAAATTATACAATGTAATATTGCAATATATAAGTATAGATGTCAAACTAATATCTGATATTTCTTTATACTTTAATTTTAAAACACTATTTCATTTGATTCATTCAGCAGTGTTTTATTAATCCTTACTTCTATTCATTCATTCTATTTAGTTGAAAGCAAATCTCGCGCTTACACATAAATACATACATATATATTATATGTATATCCTTAAATAATTTAAGAAAATTATAGCTGAGTTTACAATTTATACGCGCATTTTAGATATCACTGAGAATAATTTTAAGCGTTTTATACTACTCGTAGAAGACTTCGTAGAAGACTCGTGTTCAAAGCATCTAATACCTTTAGTACCCTAGAAGCGCAATACATAGATTCTCCTTAATTGTTGATAAATATTGTTGTTGTAATAAACTGAATGAGGTTTTCCACATAAGCTTTATTCATTTCCTACCAAATTCTTAGCCACCTTCCAGACATCCTAATTTCGTTTTCCTCTGAAAAGTTTTTCTATAGAATAAGCCAGTTAGTTTTTTATCTTTTCTAATTTTTAGTCATAACTAAACAGTTAACGATCAATATATGAATGATATATATATATATATATATATATATATAATGATACAAACTACTAAAAAACTAATTATTATAAGCCAAATCTTTATACAAAGAATATGCAGTAATTTGTTTTCAACTGAAAACTTTTATTTTATCAAAATATGTATATTCAATACATTACCAAGAATATAATGGTAACATTTAATTCTTGGGATTTTTGTTTTTGAAAGTCGTTTTATGAATAGTTACATGGATAATCAGTTTATGTTGAGTTTTAGATTGAAATTAAGTTTTCTATCTATAATATAATGCGTAGAAAATAGTTATTTAGTTACATAAGTTACTGATATTATCACTAGGTAGGTGTGGTTCAGCAGAATATCAGTAAAAAATATATTACATTATATAATGCCTGTGCAGTTAACAAAGTAAACTCTAGAAATAATGCACATTACTACAAAATTCAAATTTTGTTAAATTATTACATAACTGTGTCATATTTAATTTTTATTTTCTATCTGTATAGCATTAATTAGCTTTCCATTGTCAATATTTTATGTTACTGTTCAGGAGTTTACATATGTTGATTTAATATATGCTTGTAACACTTTTGTTTGTCTTTTTTGTATTATTTTCAATTGGTGGGTTTACAAACTTATCTTAAATTTTCATTACCAATATTTAAAAAGTTGCAACAAATATTAAATAAGTTTAAATCTTCAAAATATCACTGTACTTAAATTCTATATATAAAATTTTTGTTTTAATTTTCAGAAGCAAAAAATAATTAAAAAACAAGCATGAGCAATTTAGTAATTTTAAAGTAATAGCACTACATGTATCAAATGTTTAGTTCATGTAATATTAAAAGTAAGATTATACAAATTAATTTCAGTACAAATATATTTTATTACTATTAATAACTTCATATATTTGGCGAAAAGTTGTTTGTGTAATCTATTTTATTATTTTTACAGTAGCATTAATTTTATATTTTAATAAAATTAAAAAATGCAGGTTAAAGCATAGACCTAAATATATATTATAATCATATAAAAAAATCAACTATTGAAAAACGAAACACAATTTTATTAAGATATATTAGCCCTTAAAACAATATACTCACAAGAATAATTTTAGTTAGACACAAACAATTTCAATTATTCACTAAAATCAGTTTTTATACAACTTTTAAAGATTTTGTTGTATAATTTTATATTAGATATGTTTGCGTACACAGTATTATGCTAAATAAGCTTATTCTATGTACCTACTGTATAATTATATTATTATAATACAATGCATGCTATGGACACACCAACTTAGACTATGTATGCATTAGGAATGCAGGATGACTACTAAATATCAATAACCAATAAAAATACACTAATTTACAAAATTCGATTTCAAATTTTATATAGCCTTTGGGCAGGTGAACTTTTCGAGATTGCAATACTATCATTAAAATGGTTAAAATAAATTTTTATTTGTATTGATAATTTCGAATTCTTTGGTAATTCTTTGTTTGAGATGATTCAAGAATTGACATTTTACACTGTATACCCAGGATTTTAGGAATCCCCAGAAAAATAATTAGCAGATTTAAATCTGGAGAATGTGGTGCCCATTCTTGATCACCTCTTCTACTAATCAGTTGGGAAATGTCTCATGAGCCACCTCCAAATGATCAGTCCAGTGCATTGGTTCCCCATCTTGCAGAAATCAATCAGGCAAAAGTCCACATTCTTGCAACTGAGGTAGTAATTCCCTTTTCAAACACTGCAGATACAATTCAGCAGTAAGAGGTATCTGACAGAAAAATGGTCACAAAGTTTGCCTCATCTGAAAATAAGACATATCACAAGAAATGTGCGTCATCAGTACATTGGCTAATGAACCATTTACACATTTTGGATTGCTGGTCAGGGTCTTCAGTGAGTTTTAGAGTGACTTGCACTTGTATTGGTGCTATTTTTCTAGTGCAAGTATTTTATGTACTGTGCTTTTGGGTAAACCCAATTCCAGGGAAGTTCTCCATAGAGATTTTGTAGAACTTCCAGATATCATAGTCAAGACTTCAAGCCTTGTATCATCATCAATAGATGAGTGGCCAATGTGTGGTTTGTCAACTACATTACTCCCAGTTTCTTTGAATTTCGTCAACAGCTTTGAAATTCCACAGAACATAACACCTTGAATGTCAAGATTTTCTTCCTTAAATTGTGCTTCAATTTGTTAAAAATAAAGATTAGGATTGCCACACATTAGCATAAATTTTACTTTGACTTTCAGGGGCCATGGGCCATTATTTGCAATCTTACAAATAACTTGTTGCACACACCACAAGAGTAAGAGAACATAATAATAAATAAATTATTAAATTTAAATTGTGAGCCAATAGAAATTGACAAAAAATTATTCAAGGTCAATCATGCTAGAATCATGCAGCAAACATGTAATATGCATTAATAAATGATTTTTATGGAATTATGTCATTTTCCCATGTGTTCAGAGTTTATGGACACATATATTATAATATTTTTATTTAATATTGTTTATTGGTTATAAGCTCTATAATATTAAGTATAATGTAGTTGTTAAATATAATATACATTTTATTTACTATGAAATTAAATAATTTTAGAAATGAATAATTGTGATAAAAATATCATTTATTGAGATGCTTTGCTTTGTACACTAAAGCATTATCAACAATTAATAAACCCAACAAGAACAGAGACTAGAGATATAATACTAAACATGAATAAAGATTTTATAAATCATTACAGTAAAGTGACTTAGGAATGAAACAAGCCAGATATTAAGTTAGTAATAAAGCCAGCAGAACCTACATGCAGAGAAAGAAAATCAATAAAATTAAGACAATAGTTTAGCTCTGATGGAGTCTGTTTGAGTTATGAGTGATGGGTGTATTTCTCATAAGTAAAGCATATTGTATATCAGTAAGTCTATCTTAGAGAAGCATATTTTAAGCCTCTTGAATGCAGCAATGTTTACTACATTGTCATCATGTATGACTTGTCAACATGGTGACACTTTTACTCACTTTTAGCATTATATCTGTTGTCTTTGTTCTTATTGTATTTATTAATGGTTGATAATGCTTTAATGTATGAAGCAAAACATCCCAATAAATGATACTTATATCACTATTATTCATAAAAAAATGATTTCAAAAGAAACTTTTTGAAATTTAATAAGTAATTAATAATATTCAATTTTTATTTATTCAGATATATACTAACTATAATCCACTAATAAATATATCAACATAAAGGTTAAAATAAATAATAATTAAGTCTATTTACTAATAGAACTAAATATATTTTGATTTTATATTATCCAGTTATTATGCATATGTCATATACATACAAATGTATATCTATACTTACACATAATATATTATGTGTTATATGATATATGGACATATTAATAATATATTATACTGCTATAATATATACTACTACTAATTGCCATAATAATTAAATATGTATATATATACTTATATATTAAATTACCCTTTTAATATAAATAACATATATTATTTGGATAGTTAAAAAAACTTATCATCATTATAACTCTTTTATTATTTAAACTATATATATATATATATATGTTATATACCATAGGCAAATGTATACTGTTTGCAAACTGTATATTATACTGTTATCCAACCTATTCATGCCCTTATAAAATATTTAACTATTAATGAAATAGATATATATATATATATAGTTTACCAATTATATATACTATGGACAAATATACACAACACTATATTATTAATGAACCATGTAACCATTAGCAAATAGGTCAATTGGTCAATTTCAAATTTGTCAATGGTTAGAGAATAACAAATAAAATCAATTTCTATTTACATTACATTAATAAGAGCAATCTTTTAAATTCTCCAAATGTGCTTATGAATGAAAAAAATGGGTCAAGAATTTTAATTACAAAACTTAGACATCATAGTTAAACCATTTAATAGTAGCAAATGACCATTGATTATTTTTTTAATAAAAAATAATGATCCAATTTGACATATTGTTTTTTATGTTTCTAAACTTTAAAATATCTATATTTCTCTACTCTTGTTTTCTATCTGGTTATCCCTATCAAAAGTAATTAGCTTGTAAACAACCATTCAGTCACAATTTAAAGGTAGAATTGTCAAGAATTAACTTTTGCTATCCAGATGTTTGTTTTATCCAAATTCTTGAAAAAGTTTAAGTTCACCATTTTGATAATCAAGGATATACTGTAATATAATATATCTAATTATATAAACTACTTAGATTTCTAGTTCATATAGATTGAACAAATATATATATATTATAGAATGAAAGCTATATTTTTCAGTAATATGTATGTAGTTTTTAGAATCTTTAAATAATTATAGTTTACAGTAATTAATTTATTAATATGAAAACATGTGGATATAAATTAAACATCTGAATTAAATTCTTGAGTATAGTGAACTGACTTAATAATCTATTTATAAATGGTATATACCATTTATGAATTCTCATACTGCCATAGCATTTATCAAATATATGTACTATGATAAATGATAAATTAGAATTAAACATTTACATATTATATACGTCCAGATTGTATATGGTTCACAAATGGTATGAATTCATCTATAGTATTCAATATATATATTAAGTGATTTGAACTACTCACTTTAAAATATATAGTATATTAAGTTAATTTTTATACAATTATAATGGAAAGTTAAAGGTTTGATTATAAATTATTAAATTATAATAAAAAATAATAACTTAAGGAATTAACCTAATAGCCTATGGTGTATGGCATATCTTAACCTTAACCTTACTAAGTTTAAGGTATGCCATAAGAATAAAGTTAAATGGTAAATATGCCTATGCCTATAATGGTATATTTTAATTTTTTTAATATTATTAGTTTTGGTTTTTTTATTATAAATCTGTCAATTTCCTTCAAATATATTTCATAAAGTTTTGCAAAATGTATATTAATAATTTAGGTTATAATAAAATAGGTTTTTAATAGGTTTTAAATTAGGTTTTAATAAAATATTAATTAATTTTAATTTTTTTTTTGTAAATATATATACATTAAATATTGTATATTAATATACCTATATATACTATTAAAAGCTGGCAGCCATGACCAGACCACAATTATCAAGAATCTCCTCATCTATTAATTGTATTTAAATATAATGCTATGTAATAATTGAGGAGATTCTTGATAATTGTGGTGCAGTCGCAGCTGTCAGCTTTTAGTAGTGTATATGGCTATATGATCAAACATTTTTTTAGTGAACAATTTAAGCCAGATCTGGTGCGCAAAATTTTCTCAATTCAATGCGCAAGCACAAACTTACAGCAGGCGCAGGCGTTTATACCTTTAAATTTTTTTGGTTGCAGGTGCAGTGCAAGTGTCTGTACTTTAAAAAAAAATAATCTAATTACAGGCATAGAAGTTTATAAAATTAGTTTTATATAATATGTATAACTATTTTTGATAAACTAATAGTTAAAATCAGTCTAAGAATTAAAATTAAAATGAATGTTACTAATTATTGAAAATAAAAAGGAAATATTTTATTTGAACAATTTAAAACAATATTATTAAAGAAGTTGAAATATTAAAATATTAACCATGCATATGCATATAATAACAATAGATGCCTTAATATTTTAGCATAGAACTATAAATGTGAGCACATATGTCTAATAACAATTTATCATTTCATAGATCTAGTATATAATATAATATAATTCATGCGCATGCATAGTTACATATACATATAATAAGTAAATATGCTATAGAAATGATAGCATATAACCTAGCTATATATAGTATATACCAACAAGTGCATATATAACAAAAATTTATAATTTTAAGTATATAATTTAAGTAATATAATTTTATACTAAGGTAGGGTGGGGCGAATCCGGTAGAATTTTAACTATTATAACTGGGATTTTTGAAATAAAGATCATTTTTAATCATTTAAAGTGAAAATCTTACATTCAGTAGTTCAG
>JAYRBW010074528.1:0-25483 GCA_036023295.1 Invenusta paracnida
GGAAATTAGATCTCCGGACCAATGCCCCTTTCAGATGAACTGGACACCCGCCCCTGTAAAATCCTAGATCCGCCCCTTAAGCTTAAGTTGGTTAATTCATTCATTTAAAAACGACGGAAAAATACAGGAGTCCCTCCTTTCCTCCCCTGCATAAAGGTCATGAAATAAAAAATAAAAGAAGTTTCGGTTGAAATCTATTGATCATATTTTCTTTAGAAAAATATAATTTAACATTCTGTGAAACAAGTATATATATATATTACATAAATAATATAATAATATAACAAATATAGGGTACCATGGCTCCATCAATAGACAGTTTTTTGTGAAAAATTCCAAATCTCTGAAGAGTTGTACTTAGCAGTTTGTACAGAGGACTGACTTTGGCTGTCTTGTCACCAGGTGGGATATTATGGTTGTCTGCAGATGGATATCTTTCTTGATGGTCTGAAATGTATTTCTACTCATTGTTGAGGATACTATGTCAACATGAAATCTTTTTGGTAAACCAATACTTTGTTTCAGAAGGATTATATCTAAATTCTGATCACCCTTATCTCTTCTGGCATATGAAATAATTTGCTTTTTGATCAATTTTATGATAGCATCATTAAAATGTCTCTCGAGATAGTAAAGGCAGACATGTCAGCTAATAAAGGATAATCATTCTCGAGAACAGTGATTGGTACATTACCATCTAAGCCATTCATTCTATTGACATTTGTACACCATCTTTGATTATTTTGATTATTATCTTCATCATCCTCATCATCATTATTTAGAACAGGTTTTATTTCCCCTGCTGGTTCAACTAACATATTCTCTTGAGGTTCTTCTTATTCGTCTTTGAGACTTTTTAATCACCTGAATCAGGAGGTAGTATTATGAGCTCAGTTATTGTGTCATCAATATTATCAAATGCTTCACCCATTGTAATACACCTCTCTGTGGGTGGGGAATTTTTTCTTAATCTTTATGAGTAAGTCATCTAAAAATAAAATTTTCATCTAAATAAATATAGCATAATGATATTTTCACAGATTTTACACATATTAGTATTTAGTATTTAGGGAGATGTTCCTATACATTTTAAATAAAATAAAATATTCAATTTTAATTAGGTATATTGAGATTCAATTTTAGCACAGATAACAACAGTCTATATATTTTCTAAATAAAATATAGCACTATAATTATATATAGTATTCATATACTTAATATATAATTACATATGTATAGCTATGAACATGTAAGTAAAACAATCTGTATATTTTCTTATTTATGTAACATGTAAGTAATAAAATCTGTATATTTTCTTATTTGTGTAACTCATAAAACATATTGATGACTGTGATTATTTTTTTAAATAATATATTATCACTCCTACCCTCCATAAAAAAATATAGGCAAAAATATATACATTTTTGAATTGTAGTTCCCAATGTTTCCATTTGGGAACATCAGACAAGTTGGTCTCTATAACTTTCGTAATACACATCGGTTGTACTACTTTTTTCAACATAGTACTTCATAAAGACTACTTCGAGATGTATTTTCATAAATGTTTATTTACTTATTCTTATATACAATTTTTTTTAATATCAATATTTTCACAAATATTATTTACTTTTACATGAATATATTTACAGCCAACAACACGTTCAAAATACATAATAATACATATACATACATGTACATGTAATACAAATTGATCATAAGGCAAAATAACACTCTTTGTATTTATTAAAATCCTGATAAGATAAAACGGGAAGTCACCGTTGTTAGTTAGAAATACGAATTCGAACAGTGTCAATAATTTTTATATAGGTATATAACATATATATATTTGTATATTAAAATCCTAACTATTTCTTCAAATCGCTTTCATGATTTGTTCTCAAATTTAATAACATCAACTGAACAATACGCTTAAATTTTCAATAAATAGCCTCTTTAGTATACAATCGAATATGAAAAAAACGTAATTTTCCATATTTTTATAAAACATAAAATTATCGTATAACCCAGAATACTTTTTTCTCCTATAGAAAAACAAACAATTTATATTGACACAATATTATGATAAAATCTGTTTAATATCATGTTTTGTTCATTTTATCCCACTACGTTGATTTGTTTGATAAATAAAAATGTAAACATTTGTCGAAACTTCGCCTCCAGTGAATAAACATAGTGAATATATATTATATATAAGCTCTTCCGCTGTAAATTTGCTACACCAAATATCTCCTATAAAGCAATATGCCTGATGAAATTGCTGTTTAAATATTGATATTAAAAACAAATATAAAGTATGTTTAATTCATACAAGGTGATAATATATATAACTTATAAATAAAACAATCTGTAGTGATGTGTATATTTTAACATAAATATATAGTTTGATTATTATAGTAAAAATGGAGAAATGCATCTAACTCTTGTGAATTACATAATATACAAATATGTATATATTATTGAAATCCTAACATAGTATATATTACTATAAAGTGTCATAGAAATTAAACAAACCTATCTTTAATGCTTTTCTAATAATAATGCATATTCATATAGTGCAGATTTTTTTTTACTAATTTGATAAATTATATAATAAACAATTTTCTAAAAAAATAGGCTTCTTAATAGGAATATATTTATGCGTGAAATTAATTAAATTAATTTAAATATGATAATTTCATGATAATTTTATTTGAATAATTACATTGTAGTTATTAAATTAATTGTTTTATAACAATATTTTTGTAATTCACGAAAAGCAAAAGGAAATAATATAACATATTTAAAACTACATATGGTATTATAAGGTAACACAAAAATTCAAATCATAATTAAAAAAAAAAAAAACCAAACATTGCTTCAGATTCAGATTCAAATTTTAAGACATCATTTATATTTAAAACGACAATATTGTTTTCAAATGATGCACAGATTATCATGAAATGTTTCCATATTTGGATTCAATATAAACAAATAAATATCGTTGAATTAAATCACTTTTTATATATAAATCAAATAAAAATATCTAAATAAAGATTTATAGATAAAATTATAAATAATACAGACAAACAGCTATGAATAATGTACATTTTGTTAGTTTTACGCAGTATGTTACACTCAAATTATAATATTAAAGAAATAGAAAAATTACAAATAAATATATACACATTTGCACATACATTTAAAACTACAAAATAGCTAAATTATTCTTTCAACTTATACAATAATTTTTTTTGACAAAAAGGAAAGAACAAGCTCTTAAAATATTTGAAAACATTTCAGTTTATTATCATATGTGTATGTAATTGCTTTATACTGTATTCATAAAATATGCGTGTCATAACGTGATCTAATATTATATATATTTTAGTTGTTTGAAATTAAAATTTTAGTGTTTAATTAAAAACATATTATAACAACTGAAATCTTATATTATAACACCTAGCTGAGTTTAAAATAATTGGCATCATTTATTAAACAGTTTCATTTATAAGATGCAATACCACTTTATATATGGTATACGTTTTAGATAACAACTATATATAAATATAGTGTTTTGATTTTTTATCATACAATTTTCAATTTTTTAATGTGCATTTTTAACTACTAATTTTTGATAAATTTTGGATATTCGTAAATAAAGTATTAATTACTAAAATGGAATGTATTTATGCCTTATTTTTATCCATCATGCAATACGAAGATTCCTTCTCATAGGAGGAAGAGGATAAACTCTTGGAGTCAGAGCACCTCTGCCTATTGGATTTGATGGGATGAAATTCATCTTTCGGCTCCACAAGGTCGGTCTTGGCACTACGGTACAACTGCCGATTAGTCAGCAAGTTGAAGATAACTATATCACAGATGAGGCTGGCAACACTGAACAATCCAATCCCAGATCCTACATTCATAGTGAAGGTGTAGAGATCAAACTTGCGGGCTGTGCCGTAGACCGAGATGAAGAACTGAATCCCATAGGCCTTGATCAAGTTCCGATGCTTCACTCCCTTCACCATGTAGTAGTCCGCATATCGAAAGTTCCACCCGTTTGCGATTGGCGTTTTACTATCATCAAATCTGTGAAAGGTGTACTTGGGGATGCAGTACTTCTCTGAGTAATCCAAGTCACAGTCCCAATCGATATTTATCGATACCATTCCTCCCTTTATCCAGATATTGCTGGTATTCTCACCCGCCTCATCAAGAATATTTCCGAGTCGAAAGATCGGACAGTACTTGTCCCTAGGATGACTGCCGTTGTGTCGGCAGGTATAGAGGAAGGTTTTCGTCATCCAGGGTAAAATATTACGTCTTCGGACTTGATACACTGGAAATTCTATGCTGTTCTTTATGAGGACCGTGAAATTACGCGCATTGTCTACAAGGCCATATTCAGTAGATGGCAGCTTGTCCAATTCAGTAGGACACCAGCCAAAGATCTCACACACTTTTTCATCGAGTTTTTGTGTCGAGTTAACACAGCGTCCGGTCATCCTGCCGTTGCCCAACATTACAAGATTTCCTTCGACGCAGTCAGTGTCCTGTTTGCAGTCAACGTTGTAGATATCCTGTCCTTCATCGCATTTCCCCAGGGTCTGGTTCGGGGTTACGATCATGTTGGTCAGGACAAAGAAGGCAGAATTCTGTTGCGGAGGAATCACATATTTGGCCACATCGAAGACACGGTTGTGTAGTTTTGGGTTGATTTTTTTTAGTTGTATGTAGGAAACGCCCTTGAGCTTTGCAGTGACGCCACTGATCGCCGTGTCAGTGTCTTGATAGCCACGCTGGTAGATCATAACCCAACCGATGAAATAGACGAGAATGAGAACCTGTGCCAGGCGAAATATTGCACCAATCTTCTTTGAACTTATCTGAACCATTTTCATGGTCTCATACTCAAAAACGGCGTCAGAAACAATCTTCAACATATTCGGGTTATCTTTATAATGTGGGAAGAGATCCTGGATAAAATATTGAAAGTGTAAGATTGCCCTCCTGGCAACTAAACGGCAATATATGTTTATCGATGCGTTTTCATAGTATTATATTGGCGCTTTCCGTGATAAAATTGCTTATCTGAATTGTCTACATATTATTATTAATGGATGATAATATTGATGTCAAAGTACGCCGTATTACTTATTTGGTTTCACAGTGCACATTTCTAGTATTTTGGGGATAGTTCATACCTAACGCCATCAATCTTTTTATCCCTTAAAAGTGTAGTCTTTCAGTTTATGTACCAATCGTCATCGGTTGGTTAAAAAAAGGCTGCACAGTGTGTAATAGAATTCGTTTTTTGACCTTTTACTAGAGTTTATATTTATGCATTAGGATACAGTTCCACGCGGCCATTTAAACGGCAACAAGTATGTTATTCAGAGGTACCAACGTTGCTGACAGATATGCGGACTATGTATAAACTAGTGATTGCTTGCAGCTTCATCTGCATTGAGATCATAAGAAAGACATATTTGTATATATGCCCAATCATTCATCTTAACTATTGAAATGTATAATTTATGTGTGTTAAAATTTATTAGATATATTTACATGTTAATGTCCTCAACTATTTATAATGTAGTGCAATGTGCATGCATATACTCCTGCATGTGATTATATCTCTGATTACTTTCGGCTTATTATATGTCCGATAAATAGAGCGTGTTTGGTCTCACTCCAATTATAAAACATTACAGAATGTTGTGCCGGAGTAAGATTTTTATTTAATTTCAATCAATTTTTCGTTTTTAATTATAATGAGAGCAGTTTTTGTGAGGTAAATTTCCAAAATACCAATGCAATCGTCACCGCTATTGAAACTTATAAGAATATTTATTTTAAAATCGAAACTGGAAATGATATTAAAAAAGTGAACGCCGTCATTGCATGCTATATTTTAGCGAGTGCTCAAAATTTTAATTGTAAGAGCTCGAAAAATTGAGCAAAAGGCAGCTCGCATGTACAAAATACACATGCCATATGTAAACAAACAATTTGAATATATTTTAAGAATAATACAGATTACAGTGAGAGCCAATATCTTAGAAAATAGATGAATTTTAGACGATGCGGAAGCATTGTCAAACCAAGAACAAGAGCATAAGCAATTTCCTTGAGAGATGCTATTAATAACAGCTTTATTTATTAATGCTAAATAGAATAGTCTAGTCCTATATTTTTGACCGTTAATAAATAAATCAGGCTAGAGTGGATTAAAATGCTCAGTTTTGATATCAACATAATCACCAAGCGCTAACAAAATACACCCAAGTAGAACTTTTAAAAGGTTTCAAGATCAGTTTTGAAGAAATTTTGATTAAAAAGTGTTTATTTTTCTTATCATTATTATTATCAAATAAAAAACAATAGCATCGTAAAAATTAAAGTCAAGAAAAAAGAACTTCGAAAGCCAAATTTAAAATATTGATGATACGTAATTTTTTTCTGTTTGTATATATTATGCTACATATTGCTCTATATGTACATACATGCATTTTGACAGGAGTATTGTAACATATTTATTCTTGGCACCTTTTTATATTAATTTTGTCAATGACTACAAAGTATTATCTACAATATTTAACGTTTTGCGTTTTAGGAGTTCGTATCTTGGATTTCATTTTTGGGATAATGCAATTTTTTATAACTATTATCTCGACTTATAATCTACAATTTCACTATTATTAATCATTCATCGTTGAGATACTGAATGTGCCTTACTTTAGCCATGACAAAACGTTTGAGCAATCGGTATATTATTCAATAGCGATATTTTGGTAGCTTTATACAGATCTTATTTAATAGAAAGATTTTAAAACGAGAATTTTTCTTATTCCAAACATATTTACTAGAAACGTTTCAGCGAACATAACAGAATTTTTAAAAATATTCTGTCAGTGGAATTTTTGTTTAGCAATAGCCACTTGAATAACCTATAAATTTATATTTCGGAATCTTTCTATAAGTACGTAATAAAAAAACAGCTTTTGTCTCATGTTACTAAAATTTTAATTAATGTAATTTTCTCTGCTTAATGCTTATCAATAATATTCTTATTTATCGGTAAGATATTTAATGACATATATCATATATTCAGTGACTACCACAATGTATTATCAAGCGAATAAAAAGGTCATTATTGTTGATGTTTGCGTGACGAAATGCTCTGAAAATAAATAATATTCATTATCAGCTATTCACAGCTCAGAACATTATAGATAAATATGTTGGAAACATACTGAACAAGATCATTATAGTATTTTTAATCAGAAAAGCTGTATTCATTAATTAAGTATGTCAGGATTCTCCCTGTGGTCATCTTGATTTTTTAGTACAAATTTTAGCTTAGCAGTGAGAAATATAAGAAGCGCTTGTAAGATTGCCAATGATATGTTATTTACGGAGGGATTAAAGATTACTTGAAAGTAGTCTGGAAACTTCAAATATCATCTTTAATAGCTTGACTGGACAGAATTGTGTAATTGTGTCAAGTTGATTTATTTCTTATTGAATTCCAGTAGCGTAATAATGTTGTACCGTTTACATAGATAAAGTAGTCCACGCAAACATTATATAATCATTATCATTGATTGGTCTGTTATATGTTTAAAAATATTTATAAGTAAAAACATTAATGATTTATGTGCGACTCACAATTTTATTATAATTTACAATTTTTTGGTTGTACGTAAAGGTTTCTTTAAAAAATCATATTGTCTTAATAGAAAACTAGATATTTAGGTTAATAATAGGAACATATCAAAACAATTAAGAAATAATTTATTTTTTAGACATATCATTAATTTGGTGATATTATATGCACACAGTATATTTATAATTTAAATGTAATGTAACGTGTGTATATGAATCTCCTATATATGTAATTATTTAAAGAAGAAAATATTATTTTAATTAAACTAGTTAAGATCGTGTCAAAATATATATTTTCACATCCTAAAATATTTTTATTAAATTTAATAACTACAACTTTTTAGACTTCATATTTTGGATCTTATATTTATAAATAATACACATTCAATATATGAAAACAAGCTACTCTTTCTACTAAAATCTATTTTTTGTAATGCAATAATCCTATACAGAAATCATTATATCTTTAAGTCGTATCCGGTTGAATGTGGTTTCGTAAAACAATTATTAATTTAATTACACATACAATTATCATTACACGCCAATATACACATATGTATATATAGTTTAACATAATTCATAAGCTTACAAGCATAGGATTTTAATACCAAGCTGTGTAGTTGAATAAGGTTAATACTATGTTTAATAATATTTGTTCGTGAGATAGTATAAGTGGGTACACTTTATTTGAAATAATCGTTCATTTTAGGATTTGATATTTTTTAAGGAAGTAATGTTATATTCTTGGAGATACTATGTATGTTTCGAAATCATAGTATATCTATCTAGATAAGAATTCTCATATTCGTAAATCGCAGTTTACTTGCTGTACATACCTGTATTCCCACCAGCAAAGAACTCAATCAATAGAGTTCTTTTTAAGGCACGGAACAACCGAACCAGCAGAATTCAAAGAGAGCAACAGATCGGCTTTTAGAGGCAACAGTTGGTACTTGATTCTTGGCACACAGAGTACACAAAGCACGCAACCAACCCACCGAAAACATACCTGTATAGACGAATATAAATGCTGCACATACGTACATGTACATATCACTCCTGGGAATGTGCGCAAAGTTGGGAATAAAATAGGAAGTTTCGAGATTCGTCGAATATTTATTATGAGGAGTTTATGTCAGATGTAGGTAAAAACATGGTATAAATTGTCGATGTGGGTAAAATTTATGGTAAACAATTCGGGTTACAGCAGAAAACTGCACATATTCCGGTACACTTCTCCTTATATTTTAAAATATTTACTGATCGTACTGAAGTAAACCATGTATGAGGCCTTTTCTCGAGTTGTTTTTGAGTATGAGACACAAAAAATGGTACAGATCAACTCTAAGAAAATTGGTGCGATGTTTCGCATCACACAGATCGCAATTCTCGCCTACCTGATCGGCTGGGTGATGATCTACCAGCGCGGGTACCAGACGAGCGACAAAGCCATCAGCGGAATATCGATTAAACTCAAGGGCCTCTCCTACATGAATCTAACAGGCACCACCTCAACAAGAACTATGGATCGGAAGTTAATTCCAGCCCCACGAGTCTTTGATCCGGCGGACTATGTCGTCCCACCACAACAGAATTCAGCCTTCTTCATTATGACCAACTTGGTGATGACAGAGAACCAGACCCAGGGCGTCTGCCCCGAGTCTGAGGACGTCTACGGAAGCGGGTGTCGCTCAGACGCTGACTGTCATGCGGAGAAACTTCCATTGCTAGGCAACGGACGGTTAACGGGTCGATGTGTTCCCGGTAGGCGCCGGCAAGTCTGTGAGATCCACGGTTGGTGCCCCACCGAGGTGGACCAACTTCCAGAAACAGAGTACGGAGTCAATAATAACGCACATAACTTCACCGTTCTACTCAAGAACAGTATTGAATTTCCAGTCTGGAAAGTGAAACGACGAAATGTCCTCAGTTGGATGTCCAAGAGCTTTCTTCAGAGCTGCATCTACCAGCCAGACCATTCGGAAAACCGATTTTGTCCGATTTTTCGCCTTGGGGATATTCTCAAGTATGCTGAAGCCGACACGCAAGATGTGTGGGTTAAGGGTGGTATGGTATCTATTAAAATCGATTGGGAGTGTGATTTGGATTTCTCGGAGGAGTATTGTATTCCCAAGTATTCATTTCGTCGTTTGGACGATGCCAACAGTCTGGTCGCAAATGGCTGGAATTTCCGCTATGCCGACTTCTACATGATGGACAATATCCAACACCGGAATCTCATCAAGGCATATGGGATACAGTTTTTCATCTCAGTATCAGGTACCGCCTACAAGTTTGACCTCTACACCTTCACAATGAACATTGGATCGGGGATTGGTTTGTTTGGAGTTGCTACTCTTGTATGCGATATGATTATCCTACACATACTGCGCAACCGGGGCTTGTATCGGAATGCAAAGACGGATTTTGTCCCAGTTGAACACGGAGACAGGGAAGATCAGAGACCCCATCTTAACTCACATTCAAATAGTCAGTCATTTGGTCCGCGGGATATGGTTTTGGAACCATCTCGGGCTAGCGGCAGAAATATTGAGAGTTAATAGTAAGCGTTTCTGTTTCACCTCCAAATACATAAATGTTTACATTGTTTAAGTTACTAACTAGTAAATAAACAAATTTCAACACTTTATTGATTATTCGTACATTGGGTTGTAAACTATTTTCATGTGAAACATATTTCTATATTTTTATAGATTTACACGTATATATCTATAGATATATAATTAAGGCAATTAATAATTTACAAGTAGCATTTTATATATAAATAAAGAATATATTTACATGTTATAGTTCTATCGATTTAGAAGAGATAATATCTATTCCTGTGGATTAACTTGCTATACCTTTAATAATTATAATTTTAAATGAGCATAATTTGTATAGGTACATGACATTTTCAATACATGAATAACATTATATTATCTATTTGTCATACAATATAATTTCCATTTTTATTATTGTGCGGACGATGCCATTTAATATCAAATGGGATTTTAATGAATGATGTTGCTAAATAACTACAATATATAACCACTAAAAACTCATTTTACAGTTATTACATTTGAATTTAATATTAGTTTCTTATTAACAAAACAGTTGATTTGCTATGTACATACTTTACTAAATAATAATCTTGATTAAAAAATATAAGCTACAATATCCATATTTATGTTTTAAAGCATTTGTGTTTTTAAGTAAAAGAATTAAATGGTTTAAAAAGAAGGTAGTATCTAAAGTTAAGCATTTATTTAACTTGATAACTTATATTCCGTAATCCTTGTACCATACATTTCCTAATTAATTCTATTAGTAATTTATAGTACTAAATTCACTTTTCATAATAGGTTCTTTACCAGTGATCACAAAATAATGTTACGCAGATTACATAAATATACGTAGAATACTAATATATTATTCTGACTTGATGAAACTGATTTAAACATGTGTGTACATAGAAAAACCATTGAAATAAAAATAAATTTGTACTATTTAACAAAATCAGTTATACGTAGTAGGTACAGTATAAGTCGATCCAAAAAACTTTCTTTCTGATAAAATATGTATTTATTGATATATAAATAGTATGATTATTACACAGATACCATGACAGGAGTTACAAATACATAGTTAACACTACTTTTAATGAATACTTTGTTTTTATATGATAAGTAATTCAAAGATATTCAAAGAAATTTATGTACTTGAAATTATTGATTTACTTTCCAGATAAGATAGTTTGTTTATGGAATAAATGATTTGCAGTACATGGACGATATTAATTATTTTTTCAGACTTCACCTTCCTATGTTTCACTGATAAACATATGTAGAGAGCTCTTGAGAACATGTTGAACAATTTCAAACGCATTATCAAATTGTTGGTAAGTATTTGGAATTCTTTATTGAAACTTCTACTGACTCACTATTTGTAATAATGGAATTATTTGTATATAAATAAATGTTTGATTATAACTCAAAAGCAGGAAGCTTTTTGAATCGATGTATAATTTATGTTACATAACATATTTTACAAATTGTATTTACTTTAATATATATGTAGTTAGAGCATTCATGAGAGTTTGTAATTAATGCATACATGTGATCCTATAGATATGTGCACCTAATAAATTATCTAATATTATATTCTACTACAAATCTTTATGCACAAGAATGATACCTTATAGTGTAAGTAAATTGTATGTTTTGATAACATTTATAGACAATGAAATTATTTTACAACTGTTTATATCTCTTAACTTAGTTAAAGTTGAAATATATTTAATATATACTAATATGTGTTATTAATTTATGATATGTATACTTTATCATATTTATACTATGTACTATATTATACTATTAATTTGTATATTAATTATACACGGTGTCCTAATAAAACAGTTTAATTATTTTTCCATGGCATCAAGGAAATTAAATATAGAAATACAATAAAATGCTACATTGGAATTTTATTTGCATTTAACATTTAGTCAGTATGATGACTATTATGGGCATTGTATAAATTTGTACTAATAAAATTGTTAAATAACGACAATATACAAACACTAAAACTTCATTTTATAGATATTATATTTAAATTTAAATGAAGTTATATTATTACAACAGTTACTAGCTAATTTTATACTTTAGTAAATAATAATGTTGACTGACTATTACATGCATGGAGCGACATGCATAAATAGGCATGCCAAGGCAGACAAGTATCACCAATGGACAAATCAGCAATAGTAAGTCTCATGAACACATCACACTTTGATCTTATTATTGAGCTATAGATTACGTAAGGGTAGCTCTGCTGCACATTTTCTTTTGTGTAAACTAACAAAAATGTATTGTTAATTGATATCAAAAGAACGTGAAGAGTTTTCAAGAAAATTTGCCAATCTAACATCTAAAGGTATTTAATTGCTTAGTATGAAATTTCATACAAATCGCCCAACTTTAATTATTCCGTAATATGTCGGATAATATTTTCTAAAACTGACAGTTTAAAAGTTACATACATATGTAAGCCTGATGCATACCTTTGTGAATATAATAACCAGACACATGAACGATACTTAGATTCAATTTTTATTAAAATCGATGTTATCCACGTATACTCTAACATTATTCGAAATACTTACTAATACATATCTCATTGTAATATTTTATGATACTATATCAAATAAACCTCTTTAAATGGTTTTATTCCCTCAAGTATCTAAATATAATGATGATATATTACTTTAGGTATAAATATTATTGTAACAATATTTGATTTATATTATTTATAAAATTATAGCACGACAGTCAATGTAACCTGATACAATTCCACATGCAGTTTCCACTTAAGCTAGTTCTAAATTTCAATTTAAAAGCCGAATATATCAAATTAAAGACATGAAAATATAATTTCTAAGAACAAGTTTTAAAGCAAGTAAGCAATTTTATTAAAAAGAAATTGAATAACATAAAAAACACCAAATATTGTTTTGTTTTTTTAAATATATGTAACATGAAAGGAACTTTAAGAATATAAAAGATATATACGCCTATTTGATTTAAATAAAAATATTTCGATAAATAATATAAAAATAAAAATAATATAACAATACTGTAAACAATGTAATTTACAATTTTACTAAATTATTATAAAGGAATCAGTGAAATAAATTATACTGCAATAATACTGCATCATCTTTTTTTCTTTAATTTAATTAATTAAAATCGCTACCGAGAAATAATTACCAAAACAGACATCCATAGTTCATATTTATGACGAATCCAAAGGGTTGACAGAATCCAACAAATTACAGAAAATATAAAGATAGTGTGCTATATAGGGAAGTTGAAATATTTCCACTTCGAATCTCACTCTGTAGATGTTATATAGGCTGAAATCATGGCGATCGGTGATATTAAAGAAATTTTAATATCTGAGTTACAAAAGCATAACCATTTGTATTCATTTCAATCAAAGGGCTATATCATGATATTGTCAAGAAAAATAATTTATGGATCGCAATTTCTAATGTCGTTGGATTACCACCAGAAGAGGGCAAGAAGAAATGGAACGGATTACGTGATATAAGGCGACGGAACAAGGTGCGTGCGTACAAGCGATCAAAGTCAGGCTCGGCCACACCAAGCAGCCGAATCAATATATTACGAACAAATGAGTTTTCTTGATGAATGCGCAGAAAGAAGGCCAACGTTAAGTAGCGTTATAGAAAAAGAAAATAGCGACGACATCAACGAACCAGAACCCGAAAACGATTCTTTCACAATCAAGAAGAGATCGTCTTCAAGCTCCTTGGTAGACACAGAAAACGATTCTTTCACAATCAAGAAAAGATCGTCTTCAAGCTCTTTGGTAGACACAGTAAACGATTCTTTCACAATCAAGAAAAGATCGTCTTCAAACTCCTTGGTAGACACAGAAAACGATTCTTTTACAATTAAGAAGAGATCGTCTTCAAGCTCCTTGGTAGATACAGAAAACGATTCTTTTATAATTAAGAAGAGATCGTCTTCAAGCTCCTTGGTAGACACCGAAATACTGAAATTATTCAAGTCCCGACGTGAAATAAATTTTGAAGATAAAGATTTATTTTATGGTAAGTCATATATTGTTTTTCGATGCGTTATTGCATATGAAACTATTATATAAAACTAACATCCTTATGTCTAAATTCAAAATTAATATTGTTTGTGTTTATTGACAAAGGGGTGTGTTTAAAATAAATAAATATAAAGAGCAAAAAGGTAACAAATTTGTTAATTGGTACGACCAACTTTGCTTGATTGTATAGCATTCATACAGCAGTTTTTGAATTAGCTATATAAATACAGTTTAGCTATTTGTAGTTTCTATTTTAATACCTATTGAATACGCAAACTTTCGTTAACAAACCCTATAAAGGCAACCCTTGGATTTTACCTAATATAGTAGAAAGTCAATCTTGATAAATACTATTTTAAGACTTTCGCATCCAAGAAAACAATGTTATATATCTATGTAACGTTCATTGTTATTTTTACACAGTAATTTACATTTCAGCTAAAAGCTTGGCTGCTTCATTGAACGATTTCCCCCAGTTCTGAAGTCAGAAATCAAGTGTAAGATCCAACATATGATGTTGGAAGCCAAGCAGAAAATGGTCACGCCTGAGCTGGTAAATTATCAAAACAATTCATGGAATAATTCTGTTCAAAAATACTAATTTAGTTTAGATCTGTAATCTCTAGAAACTCTGATTATGATGTTTTGTTAACATGTTTGTTTATACAGTTTTATTAATATTTTTAAATATTCAGTTCCGTGGTTTAATAAATGAAATATCAATTAGAACGACATTGTTTTTAATAATTGTTTTAATGATTGTTATTAATGATCCAATAGTGAATAATAAAAAAAATAGATAACAATATAAATCTATGTGTGTAACACATAGTGTAAAATAAATCTTAGTAAAATTAGTTCACTCAACATCGTTAATAATAAATCAACAGGAAGTCAAAATATTACTCAAATCCACAATTTACAACTTTTTCTTGTCAGGGCACTTGTTAGAAAATATCCTTGAAATTGTCACGAATTTGAGATGTGCTCTGTAAGTAATTATTGGAAAATTGCAATCCCAAAGCACCAAATGTAGTACATTCAACTTCTGCTTGCCATTCGCCAGGTATTAAATATCACGGTCAATAAAAGTCAGAGGGACATACCGTTTTGACGATTTTTCCTTGAAATCTATACTCTTCAAATAATTATGTAACACGACAGTTGCCTTTATTAGGTAATCAACTGCCGTGTAAGCTTCAATAGGTCGTCTTAAAATCCGCCATCTTGCCAAAATTAAGCCAAATACATGTTCAAATATCCTCCTTCCTCGAGAAAAACGATTATTAAAAAATTGTTTTTCACGATCTATTTGCTTGACAGGATATGGACGCATGTCATCAGTTAGAAAAATAATCGGAGATTTCATGCTTGTGCCTGGAAGGTATGCATATTTTGAAATAGGTAGTCCATTGTTATCAATCATCTTCCCAAATGATGATTCGGAGAAGACCGTACTGTCACTACACTTTCCAAGTGCTCCAATGTCAACAAAAATAAACAGATACCGCGCATCGATAACAGCCATGAGAATAGTTGGAAAATGTTTTTTATAATTATAAAATAGAGCACCAGAATTCGGTGGCGCAACGATTTGTACCGTCAACAGCACCAAACAATTCGGAAAGTTCCACATCTCCCAAAATATCATCAAAACCTTCTCTTGTTGGTGAAGGAAGAAAATCAGTATGCAAGGTCGTCCATACTGCCCTACGTGTTTCTTTAAAGATACCAGAAACAGAAGCTTTGCTTATTCGGTAATTGTAAGCCATACTAGCTTGGGAATCTCTTCCAAATCATCATCAAATTTTATCGTACACAAATTGAAATGACATTCGGTCGTATAAAATTAATGTTTCCAAATTACTCTGTAGAAATGTAAAAAGTCTAAATAGTAACTCGCCAGAGTTGGTATGCAGAAACTCTGTGAACGTCTACAGATGCTCTGTATAGATATTAACCCTATCTACCCTGGGAGGTGGGACGATTTTTTATTTTTACTGGTGTTTTTTTATATAATATCTAGTGACATGAGGTTCACGAACTTTTCCTGTTATTAAGTTCGTTCTACAACTTGTAAGACCTTTTTTAAATATTTCTTTAAAATATTTTTATTTTTGTAAAATGATTTTTGAAATACCGAAGTTTAAAATATATATATTTTAAAAACGGTTTTCTACTATTTATTTTTTTATGTGAGCAATTATATTTATGATAAAAATAGCAATTTTTGTTTTCAAACCGAATATTCAATAAACTTTTCCAAATTTTTAATATCGATATACAATATCTTGCAAGTTTAACTATACGTAAGTAGAAATACAATAAGTTCTATGTAAACCTTAACAATACAAAGTCAGTAATATGAGTGATACTTTTTATGTATAGGTAATAAAGCACCAATAGAAGGATAGAAGGCACGTTTTGTATTAGTTATTAATGTGCTATTGTTTTATATAATATTACACCTTGGCACGTTTCATGAGGTTGAAATATAAGGAGGAAATCTGATATATCGTAATATACTCTTGGAAGCAATGCGGCATAATTGGTAACAGAACTAACTGCCATACATCACAATTGCAATCTAAACAGGCTTGTATATGTTACACACGTAGTTTGTATACTATGTATATCTTTTGTAAACACTTTTATTGATAACTATTATGCATGAAGTATATTTTTCCATGAACATGTATACATACCTTTCTTTTTATTTCGTAAACGTTTTTAATCTGAGGAATATATTTAGGTGTATTTATAAATATTTCAGTGATAAAAGTAAAGTAAAATAAATTATATTATTATATTTAAAATTATACAATTATAGACTAATAGTTCTATAAAAAATGATTTTTTTATAAGACATTGAATATGTATTTGCAAAACGCATTTAGGTATATATAGGTACGTGCAACTACATAATTGAACTTAGCTAAAAAGGAGAGATGAAGTGCTTAAAAATCTCCAAATATTTGAGCTTGAATGTCCTTGCTTCTAATGGGGATATGATATGCAACATTAGCCACAACTAGCTTGATAGCACTTACTGATGGCCCCAAGAATGTTCCTAATTCCCAAGGTTATCGGTTGTATATGTTTCGAGGCCACCTTTTGAAACATATACATTCTATTGTATGTAAATATTTCTTTAATTTGGTCGTTTCGTAAAAAATTTTGTATTTTAATGAATAGATAATGAAATATGAAATATATGCGCCTTTGTATATATCTAATTTATAATTGATTGTTATTCATAAATTAGAGTAATATGGTGAATTCAATTATATAAAAATAAATTCTATGACATGTTTAAATAAAAATCTGTGGTCTTTAAATTCTAAAATTTTCATAGAATCTAAAATATTCCAAAAATTCTATGCAGTTTGAAACTATATACTAATTATGAATTTTATAACGAAAAAATAATATTTTTAATCGAAATACATCGCAGAAATAACAATACGAGCGTTACAGAGTTACACAGACTTTTTCAATGGGCTGACCAGATGATACCTCTTCACTTCGTCGAGTCCAACAGATCATAATATAACTGGTTGATGGTGATCGTAACACTTTTTCTCGAACACCAGGCAGTGGTATATAGACCTTATTTCTAAAGACAGTATTTCTATAGTTTAAGCCATTAAGGATGACAATGATCTTTCTTTAAGAGAGCTTTCAGATATGCTCGACTTATCGTATATTATCTGAATACATTAGTCTGATTTGGATGCATACCAGATGGGTACCACATGAAATCACAGACAATCATCGCAGACAACGGGTGGACTGTTGTTCAAATATGATAGCTACATTTGCTTTTAGGATAACCTACTGGAATATTTCCTCGCTTAGAATAATTGAGTGACAAAAACAACCTCGTTGACAAAGTTACCCTGGAAGCCTTTTTGACAGAACACCTATCTGCGTTCACGACTATCCGCATGAGAAAGGCCCTCACAGAAATATGGAAGCTGACTTTGAACAAATAATTGAAAATGGTGGTTGCTATTTATAACTTTTAACTTTTATACATTTTATATATACATATATACATATAAACTTTTATATACTTTTATACAATAATATGTTATGTTAATATGTGTTAATAATGTGACTTGGAAATTATGCACATAATTATAATTCAAAAATTTAATTTAATTTAATTTAATTTTGTGTTTTTACAAACTGAATGGAATTTTTTTTAATATTTCGAATTCTATGAAAATCTTAGATATTTAAAGACCATAGCATTTTTAATAAACATGTCATAGAATTATTTATGTTTACATAATTGAATTCTCCATATCCTAATCTATGAATATCAATAGATTTTAAATTAAATATATACAAAGGCACATTTATTTAATATTTTATTATCCATGCATGCAAATACATTTTTTTTACAAAATCACCTATATGCATGTAGTTGAAACTATTGGGACATTCTGTATATTATAAAGCTTATTAAAACAAATTGCGAAAAAAATTATTTCCGAATAAAAACCAATTATCTTCGAGCTATCAGGTTACTATTGAGTGTAAAATAAATGTCAAGTCTCGAATTAATACTGTCTGTGTGGAAGATATGTTAGACTTTTATATACGACGACTGAGAACTTATACATTTAGGGGAAGTTTTATAATGGACACAAATATGCCTGCCAATCTCCTGGATTTCCGGCACTTAGAACTTCAAAAAGATAACGGAAACAGCAATATTTTCATGTTTAATATATGCATTAAGCATATTTATTGAAGACATTTAGTGGGGTGTGTGGGTTTGTGATCTCTTGTACTTCATGAACTTAATAAATCGGAAGAAAATATACCGTAAATACAGCATTATGGTATATCCATATACGCATACTAATATGGATTGCAAAATGAGATGGTTTTATAGCAAAAACAATTACAAATGTCAACGGCAGAAATCGTTGATATCGTATTGATATCGTATGTATGTACACACTAAGAACACTAAGAATATTAATGGAACACACTATGGAAATGTATAAATATGATAAATGTAAAAGTTTAATGTTTCCCTTTTTCACTATATAATGGATAAATGTATCAAAATGTTACCGACGTGTATTTATTGAAAATATCTGGAATAAGTTATGTATCGATAATATTTCTATAAAAATGTGACCTTATAATAATATAGAGGAAAAGACTGTTAATTTCGTGTAATTAAGACTTGCTGTAGCTGTTGTAATATTTATATAATCAGTCTACATATTATGTATATATACGCCGATAAAGTCTTCAACTTGAAATTAAAGTATACGTTTTATATAGTTGTATGATCTGTAATATTCTTCATATCTTGATTATACGTATTAATATACAAGTTATTTGAATTGAACTGCAGTGAATTATTTAGAAGTCATTTCAATTTGAAAATAAGCCATGTATAAAATACCCAACCTTTTAGTATTAGTTTAAAGGTAGTATGTAATTTTTGATAGGACAGATCATTAGTTATTATAATAAAAAAAAATTTAAAAAAATCGGTCTATATGTGTACTATCGAATTTAAAAATATCAATGCAAATAAAACTGCATTTCTCAATAATTTTGTCAAAAAAGTAATATTTTTAAATTCTTAATATGGGTTTACTTTGAACACAACAAAAAGTAAAAATTGAAATTTCTTGTTATATAGATTTGTTATAAATAAACTTTGAAATCAATCGCAAAATATAAAATAAGCAAAAAAACATTAAACAAATTGATTTAAAATTACATACATTTACTTTTAAGAAATAAAGTAAATAATTATGAAGTTACTATGTTACAAATTGCCTTTAATAGTGTTCAAAGTAACACCAGCATATATTTTTGCTTCAAAATTGTATATTTTTCTGAAATGCGAATACTTCACAAAATATTTTAAATTTGTTATCCCTGCATCCTGATGTTAACAAAATTATATATTTATATAACATTGACTAAGCTTTGCATTAATTTATTTACTGAGAACCAGAACAAAGTTTGACAAACTTATTTTTTACCAAATATTTTACAATAAATTCAAATTGCACATCTTAAAAACTGAACAGGTATTGATCAACATAAAAACGCATTCTTAATGTTGCTCAAGTATTAAAAAATAATCAATTACATTGTTTCGATCCAGTGTTTGAACTTAATTTATATAATGTTAGAAACTAAAAAAACATCTTTTGTTCAAAGTAGAGCAAATTGACTTTACGGTACAAATATTTTATATTGGTTGTAAATTTAATTGTTTTCTTAAAAATAATAAATTTATACAAAATAGATTTTTTATCATATGTATATCAATGCTTCGAGCTTTATATACTCGCAGTTATAATATGACAAATTATATGACAAATATGTGACAAATTAGAATTTAGTATAAGGTTAAACAAATAATCGTCATCATTTTCACTGCTTTATTCCTCTACAAAAAATATGCTGAAAATCTTTACAAACAAATAATTTTTATATCGGAATTTTGGTGTATATATCCTATATATTGTACAATAGTTGTTAAGAATAAATAAACTAACACTGATTAAATTGCATGATTTGATGGAAAATATTACTCACAGAAAGTATATATTAGCACAGATATTCTGCAAAAATGCTTCATCTATATATCTTGCCGTCAACTGGCAGCCTATGTCAATAATCGGCAATGAAACAAATATTTTTTTTAACAACTTTTATCGGTTACCAATAGTAACATATTTTGTAGCGCGAAAAGAGGAAGACTGCAATGGAAACAAAATCTTTACAAAAGCCGAAGGTAACTTTTTCTGCTCAATTTATCGTCAGTATTTGCTCACTTTGTCTTCTTTACAAAACAGATTTTTTTATTAGAGTTCAAGTTTATAAAATCATAACTCGACAAATTCTTCGTCTAACTAAGGCATGTAATGAGAACAAATCTGTGAAGCTATGGATAAAATCATTATAAGAACCCGACGTAAATTTTTTCAGCAACAATTCAACTCGTTCATTCTCAACCAATCGTGTCAAAGAATGAGAGGATATTGCAAGTTACTCATCTTCTAATAGCAAGTGAAGATGGAGTAGTAGAAAAAACTATTCTCATAGTATCACTGAGTTATACTGTGAAGGATAACCTTTTTATTTACATCATTAAAGGTTATATACTCTGGTGTAAATCTGTGAGCGATATTTACCTCAACAAAACAGACACGATGATGTTCTTCAATTTTGACTATGAGACCAAAAAGACTCTACAGATTAACTCGAAGGTTACTGGAGTGATCTTTCGTCTAACACAGCTCATCACCCTTGGTTACCTGATCGGCTGGGTGATGCTGAAGCAGCGCGGCTATCAAGACTCAGACAAGGCGATCAGCGGAGTGACCAGTAAACTGAAGGGTATTTCCTTCATCAACTTAACCGGAGAAGTACCCGAGTCTCATCCCCAAATTCAGGCCGCTGAAACTCGGATCTTTGATGTCGCCGATTACGTCATTCCCAGCCAACAGAACTCAGCCTTCTTTGTGATGACGAACGCTGTTGTGACGCGAAATCAAAGTCAAGGAACGTGCCCCGAGTCTCCCGAGATGTATGGTAGCCTTTGTCAACAGGACGCAGACTGTCTCGTAGGACAGCTCCACTTGACTGGTAGTGGTCTGATTACCGGACGCTGTGTCCCCATGGAAACCGGAGCAGAGACCAAAGTTTGTGAGATCTACGGCTGGTGCCCGACAGAGCGCGATGTGCTAATACCCTCTGAGGAGTGGGGAATTGTCAACAATGCGCGAAATTTCACAGTGTTTCTTAAGAACTATATCGAATTCCCCGGGTATGGCGTGAGTCGAAGTAACATCTTCCCCTGGATGACGAAAAAGTTCCTAAAGACTTGTCACTTCCAGCCGGACGATCCTCACTTGAAGTATTGTCCGACTTTCAGACTCGGAGATATCCTTCACTATACCGGAGATGACGATCAGCAGGTCTGGTTCCAAGGTGGCCTGGTCTACATTAAGATCAACTGGCACTGCGATTTAGACTACTCGGAGGAGCTCTGTCTACCCGAGTACTCCTTTCGACGACTCGACAACAAACATCACATGGCCCGGGGGTTCAGTGTGCGCTACGCTAATCACTACACCGTCAGAGGAGTCCAGTATCGCAATCTCGTAAAAGCCTACGGGATTCAGTTTGTGATCAGTGTGCAGGGCACTGCGCGCAAGTTTAATCTCTATACCTTCACGATGAACATTGGCTCGGGCATCGGGTTGTTTGGGATCTGCACAGTACTGTGCGATATGATTATTCTCTACCTGCTCCGAAACAGGGATCTCTATCGGAAGGCGAGGACCCAGTTGTTCGAGGAGGCGCCAAGGTCAGGGAGAACGGTCAGTATGTCTGCAGACCAGACAGTAAAGATGAGTGGAGTAGGAGATGCAGAGGCTAAGGTTGACATAATTGTACACATCTCGGCTAGTCCGGACTATCGGGTAGATACCGAGAAATTAAAGGTTTACTAACACTGACAAAATGATAACATTTTTTAAATCGATCGAATGAATATAGACGGTCAATATGATAGCTTAATAATACGTATTTGTACACTATAGAGCTTAATATAATTTGTTTCTAGTCGTCGATATTTTATGGATTACATATTTTTCATAAACACATTGCTTTCAATGCTTTCAAACTGCATAATGAAAGATAATATATATTGGTGTTTTTTATCGTTTTGATTACTTGACATTCTTTAAAGCTTGTTATTTACTTTGAAATATGTACATTCTGCTTATATTTTTATTTTGTTTACAAAATCCTATTAACCTAGTTATTTAATTGCTTGGTGAATCAAACCCTTTTGTTTTTAATAATAGACAAATACTATAATGAGTTTTAATACATTTTAGTATTAATTGTGATAATCCAAATTCTTCAACCTTTTTTATTGTTGAATTATGTAAATTTTGACTGTTAATTAAAGTTCACAATCCTCAACATTATTTCTACTGTATTTCTATTGTATATTAGAGTAGTAACATAGTATGTCTATTTTTGCTTTACTTTTACGTATAATTTCCCAAACAGAAATAATCAATATGAAACATCCTATTTATGAATATATATTAAAGTAGTTTTAAACACTGAATTAGATCAGATTCAGATAGTTTCAAATGGTGCATTGGAAACTATTTTAATTTTATAATGTGGCCATTTCTTATAAATATATTTACGTTACCTGTATTCATCAATGTTAATCTCTTCTAGTAACTATTTTAATGCATATAAAGAAAGATGTTATTTTATAAAATATACTGTCAATATACACACACACAATTTTGTAATTAAATGGTGCACATATCGCAATTTCATTATTAAAATAATTCGCTTTTTGATGAATTACTTCGATTTTTATAAATAAATTTTAATACACTGAAACTGTGTATTCTGTATTACATATCTAAAATTGGGAACACATGGAAATGAAACTTGTAAAGATAACTTAACTATAATGGTATAGGATATAGCCTATAGTCCAATAAGTGTATATTTTTAAAGCAATATTTAGAAATTTTATACAACAAACTAACATTTACAAAAAGTGATATGCACAGTTTTGTCAAACTGTTCAAAATATTACTGTGACATATTTGATATGTATTATATATATGTAGAGAGAGAAATACTTATTCAAAATTGTTAAATTCGGACATAATAAAAATTATGCTAAAACTATAAAAAGTATGTATGATGTGTACATTATATAATTGTATTTTAGTAGGATAAGCGTATAAGGTTAAATAGTCCACAGGTCTATATCTGGTTTTAATAGAGCCTAACGGAGGAATGACTAAAGAAATCCCGTTCGCAATAGCATGCTTAAAGATGCAATTTCCTCTATATCGAATTATTTCAACGCTCCCAATAAATATTCATCTTACGGTTTCATGTATTGGTTTTTCTTTCTTTCATTGCCATTTAGTTTCCCAAAATTGTTTGCACGTTGTATATAAATTTCACTACAAAGCGGAAAAGCGGATTTTTCTCATTTTTAATCTATAAAAGAAGATCTTTAATATTCTTTCAAATTATATTAACCCCCCGCATACCAGGCTATTTAACGCAGACAGAAAACCAGGGGCAGAATCCGCCCCCCACCTATTCTTTTCCAATTTATAATTGGATTATAGTGTTTAAATTTGGCATACTAGTATAGACCAACTTATTCTACACAGATTCCGATTCCATTAAAAAATGTTTTAAAGAAATATATATTTTTTAGTTGCATTTACAAAATAAAAAATTTAGTAACAAGGGAATACTCGTTTTTCCTTGTTTAAAAATGTATTCGAAATAATAAAAACTTTATGTCGTAGGTACTAATTGGCTATATATTTTATTGTACATTATTTATCCGTTGACATGTATTGTATGTTATATGTAGATATTATCTATTTATGTAAAACGAAATTATCAGGTATGTAAATTAATTTGTTTTTCTAACTTTGTTTTATTGATTGAAAATTATACGGAAATTAGAAAAAGGGATGAGCAATCTGGAGGGCTCTAGCATGCCCCCTTTAGGTGCAAATGTAATGAAAAGGTTATTAAATGTTGTTAAAAATCAAGGTTAGGAAAAGTCACAGAGCTTAAGCTCTCGCATTTTTTAGATAAAGAAAGACAGCAAAAATAAAATTTGGAGAACTGAAGCCGCCACGCCTCCCCCCCCTCCCCCCCCTCCTCTCCACCCCCGATAGGGTTATTAGATTTTTTGTACTTTGAACATTCAAGACTAGTTTTATTTACTCAAATAACATGATTAGTGACTAAATACTAACAAATTGTTCAAATCAAATTTACCATTTCAAATCATAACTATTAGTACATATATACATAATATGGTATTTTTGCATGATGTGGTCATTCTGATTTATTGATTTGTGCTCCTTTTTATTTTAATACATATTTATAAGATATTTATTTATAGTTATTATTAAATTTTTTAATTGACTAGATATTCAGTTTACTTATATCCACAAAATTTCAGACCAATTTAGCGGTTAATACAACAATGGATATATAAAATCAATAAAAAGTAGCTGAAAGGGGTATTAAATATTAAATTTATAATACTATGTACTTTGATATATTATTGTATGAATGTACATGTACAATTATG
>JAYRBW010074539.1:0-25478 GCA_036023295.1 Invenusta paracnida
CATTACAGGTATATGTATAATATAATTAGTTACATTTATACCTAAAACTTTAGTGCAACAATTACTATAGCAGAGGTTTTATTTTTAAAGCAATATTTTACTAAATCATTACGGTAAGAAAACAGTAGTATCAAACTGTTATCAATAATGCGGTAGAGTTGGAACTCTATGTATTATTACTCTATGGTCTTACCTATAAAAATGCAACGAAATAAATGCGCAGCTTTATTTAAGTAAAAATAAAACTAACTACACGTTAGACAGAAAATCATATGAGATTGAACAAAATTGTAATTATTTTGAAGCAAATTGAACAATTTCTATACGGAAAGACACATGTTTAGGTTTTATTTTTTTTTAATGTTTCATTTTCAAGCGTTTAAATTAAAACCCCAAGAATTGTATATATAACTCATACCCAAGATATAGTTCTTTTAGAATTTTATCATATGAGAGAAATCAAAACGATGAAATGTGCAAGAATTATTTTTGTATTATTTCAAAATTTTATAAATAAAACAATAATTATTATTTACGTTGTATGCATGACATTATATTCATTTTCAAAGAATGAATTGATATCTAAAAAACGACCGCGTCTTAAAAATGAAAGTCTAGAAACGAGCTCCTCAAAAGAAAAACGTTGAAATAATATTGATAATAGATAGTACAACCATAACAAAACTAATATAAAAAGGCGCCAAGATTTAAAAAACAAACTTTTATAATTATAATGATGATACATAGTACCTACAGCCATCAAAATAATTGATATAAGCATGGCGCCAAGATGTAATTGTTACAATACTTTCTGTTTAAAATGCATAAATGATCAATACGGAACATAGGTATACGTCTAAACTGTAAAATTAATAAAAATATGACAGCAACAATTATGAAAAATCCTTGGCAATGGGACATTTTTACAAAAGAAATGAAACTCTCATGAATTCAAAAGTGCTTGTTTTAAGTAAACCAATTTTTATAACCGTAAAATAATATAATTTATATCATTGTCATTATATTTTTCAGAATTTTTGTTGTCATATTTTTATGAATTTTACAGTTTAGACGTATACCAATGTTTCATATTGATCTATACATTTATGGATTTCAAACAGAAAGTATTGTAACAATTATGTCTTTGTATCTTGGCGCCAAGATCAATTTCTTTGATGGCTGTACTATGTATCATCATTATAATTTTAATATTTTGTTTTTTATATCTTGGCGTCCTTTATATATCAATTTTTTAATGGCTGTACTTCATATCATCAATATCATTTCAACGTTTTTCTTTTGATGAGCTCGTTTCTTGGCTTTCATTTTTGCGACGCAGTGGTTTTTGTTTAGATTAATATTTAATAAAATATTAATTAAGTAGCATTAAATAATTATAATTGATTAATTAAAAAATGTTCAGATTATAAAATATTTGACACTGGTGCATTTAATACTGGCCGACCTGTTAATATATGTGGTACCATATTTATACATAAATAATTAATAAATTTAGAGGTACCATAATATTTAGTAGATACGAGTAAACCAGTGCCAAATTTTCTTTCAAATTTAAATGGGTTCATAATATTATTCAATTATTTCTAATTGAAATCGATAATGCACTTCAATATTTTTATATACAAGAAAACTATTCCTATTAAAAATAATTTTTAATGTTAATAATGTTTTACTAAATCAAGATTATGGAGAAACCTGTCCTATATAACAAAAATAGTGCCAGATAATACGAGTTCAATAACCTAATAAGAAGTCACACATGAAAATAAACCAATCACGTAATATTTTAGGTAAACCATACATAACTAAACAAAATATATCTTTCAAGTGTAAACTACAAAATAGATCACTAAAATATTTATCTATTTATTAGCTGGTAACTAACCTCGTTTTATATAATTGTATGCCAAAAGAAAGTTTCGTGTAGCAGCCCATATTTCTACTTCGTCAAGAGTAAAGCTGAACTGTTGGCTTGACTTTCCCCCACCGATTGTAATACCATGGTAACCATCTCCGTAGTTATCTACTGCCTCCAACGCCGCCTTGTCAATCCTCACTCTCACCTTATTGAGGTAAAATTCCAGAACACCCACTGGAGACCAGGAAACTTCGATAAAAGACCACTCGGAAACAGTCAAACCGAACTCTCCGCTCGTCCAAACGCCGCTCGTCTCTCTGGTTATAATCTCTACTCTCCCGGAGTTATCCATATCGACAAAGATAGACAAATCCCCGTTTGAGATAATCCGTCCTCTTCCCTGTGAATTTTCATCCAATCGGAGCCAGAAGAAGAGACTGTTTCCATGGTGGCAGTAGGCAAGACGACCGAGTAGACAGTCTTCGCTCGGCGGTTTCCTTGTCGGTTTTTGATTGGTGGAAAGTTGGAGACTAGCCAATCGATCAGAGACGTGAGCGGCAAGACCAACTCTTCCTTTCACCGAATAGACACCATCGTTGGCGATGATGCTGAGACGCTGGGTGTAATTGTGACCCTCTGTCAGGTTGTCCATATTGAGGAAATAGCGGGGCGGTTCAGCTGAGGAGAAATATGACAATTGGTATTAATTAATCTCCTCAAGGATAAAAATACTATATAATTAGACGCCGTTAATGAGTGAAAATAGAATAGTATACAAACTCTCGCAAAAAATACAATTATTTGATTAGTGTCGTTTATTTCCTGTGTGCGTTATCAAGATAGTCCAACTGTCACAAATTTTGCAGATTTATTATAAATATGTGCATTTAAAACCTATATCTTAGCAATAAACAATTCTGAAATAATTCTGAAAAGCATAAACCACAATCTAAATTTTTAATCGAGGTCTGGCAATTGGACTGTATAGAAGATACATCATTTATTATAGGACATATTATATTTATTCCATGGTGTGTAAATTAAAAGAAATCAATTGCTCATTAACAGTAGTACGGTCAAGAGGGGGGGGGGTTAAAAAATATCCACATTTTGTATTCACTCTCGTAGATCTCTAAGTTCTTAAATGTTATTGCAAAGCTCACTGGATAAGTCAATTTGTTTACACATCTCCTTCAATCGGGTCCTTTGGGGCCCTCCTGAAACCTCCTAAATCATCGTTGAAACCAGTTTCGAATTTTATTAAAAATTTTACAGCAAATATTTCAGATGAATAAAAGGCTGATTCAAGGTTGCCAATAGTAGATACAGATTGCCATATACTTTAAATCACCCTGGAATGTTCCAAGACGTCCAGGACGTGAGGGATTACTCCTTGGAGGACTATTTCATTATAGTATGTATTCAAAAATAAGCAATCAAATATATTTGTGATCTAGTAGCATTTATGATAATTGGGAGTACCTTTAAAGTCTGTTTAGCTTTTCAAAACTCCTGACGTCACCATATGGATCGTCGGGGACGTCAGGGATTACTTCTTGTAGGACTATTTCATTAGTACGTACTCAAAAGTTAGCAATCATATATGTATGTATATTCCAGTAATGTTTATTGTCATTAGATACTCATTTGAAGTCAGTCTAACTTTATAATAACTAATAATTAAATATACTATAGTCTATGTACAGTTTTGAAAATACTTTCTCCTGAAGGTTTAGAAGAACTCAGATGCTGCAACGGCACTATGAAAAGTATGTAAACCAATTCAAAATGTAAATGTATTGGACAATATGAATGGTCTATACTTTATTAGGGTCGTTAAACTCTTTTAGTCTATGAACAGTGACTTGAAGACTATCTCCTGAAGGTCAGGACGGACCTAGATGCTACAACTGCATAATAAAACGTGTATAATAAAATTTTAATTGCGGAAGTCATATACCTTCAATATTGGTTGCTTAAAACATTTTTGTAAAATGATTAACTATTTTCATTTTGAAGCAGTCACACAACGAACATCTTCTGAAGGTCTGGATGCTATGGACATTTTGCACAGCATAATTCTGACAGTGGATGTCCCAACGAAGCGATGATACACAACGACAAGACTCTAACATCCAACAAGAGCAAGACCAACCTGCTCACGAGTCACTACGCAAGCGTGAGCAAACTCCAGTTCAACAAGGAAGATAGAAAAGAACATAGAATACAAAGGCCTCCTCAGGAAGAAGTTCAAAGAGGTGGATAGATGCGAGCCAATTACCTTGACGGAACTTGACCAGGCCATCTCCAAAAGCAAGTATGGTGGAGCCGCTGGGCCGGACGATATTCCCCCCCCCCTCCACCTACCTTCCTGAAAGCCCTGGGAAAAGAAGGCAGAGGTGTACTCCTGCACCTCTTCAACGAATCCTCGAGAACTGGACAATGCAGTCAAACCTGGCGTAACGCAATTATCATCCCTCTCCTCAAAGCAGGCAAGCCACCTAGAGACTTGGGTTCCTACCGCCCAGTAAGCCTTACCTCTTGCGTTGTTAAGACGTTAGAAAGAATTATAGCTAACCGAATTTACAACCTATATAGCCGAGAAACACAATTGGATCAATTCATTCCATGCAGGTTTCCGAAAAACCACAGCTGTGAGGACCTCATCATCCGCATCACACAAGACATCAGTGATAGCTTCCAAAGGCACACAACCCATCGCACGATCCTAACCCTACTTGACTACTCCAAGACTTACGACAAAGTCTGGAGAGAAGACTTGATCCTCACCATGGCAGACAAGGGAATCCCGGCCCAATACCTTAAATGGATATAGCCGGATTTCTCCAGAACAGGCAAGGAGAGGTCCGCGATAACGGCGAGAAGGGTATGAGAATTAAGATCAGGCAGAGCCTCCCTCAGGAGTTGGTCATGGCCTCACTTCTGTTCCTATTTAAGATAGACAGAATCCACAATGAAGTCCATGAGCCAGTCAAGATCGGGCAATATGCGAACGACGTTTCATTATGGGTCTCTAGCAATAAACCGAGAAAGGTCGAAGCCGAAATGAATACCACCCTCAACAATATCGAAATATAGAGCCAAAAGAAGAAGATTGTCATCAATTCTGATAAGATTGAGTGCTTCTCTTTCTCCCCCAGTTCCAACAAAGAGAAGTATGTGCCCAACATCAAGATTGCCGAGAGAAATATCCCCTTTAACAGCACCTCTCGCCTTCTATGAATCACGCAAGATAGGACACCGTCTTTCAGCAAGCACACAGAGAATGTGTGCAATAAGACAAAAGGCAGATGTAAGGTTCTTGCATGCCTGAGCAACAAGGCTTGGGGATTGTGGAAAGTAAGCATGAAGCGGATCTACATCTCCCTCATCAGAAGTATCCTGGATTTCGGTGCCCTGACCTGGCAGCCATAGATCTCAAACTCAAACAATGAGCACCTTGAACGCGCTCAGAACCATGCCCTGCGCCACATTAACGAACAGTTGAAGACCAGGCCCGTGGAAGCTCTGCCTGGAATCGAACATATTGCATAACTCACAGCAGGAAACTTTGGGCCATCGGAGTCGAGAAGGCATTGAGACTGCCGTTAGACCACCCAAGAGCGATAGCCGCTAATAATAGGGTCAAGCACCGTCTCAAACGACCAATTTAGAGGCACCTAGCACAACACCCGGACAACAGCATCTCAAACGACCTGTGCCACAAGAAACCCAAAGAGCCTCCCTTTGAAATCTCTTGGGTTAGTGCCAACCCCAACATCACTATCAGCACATCCTTGGACATAGAAAAGAAGGCAGAATGCTCGGAGTCCGAGATGAGGTCAAAGTCCTTCGAGACCATTATCAAACACAGATGCACCTTCACCTTCTACACAGACGGCTCGGTATTAGAAGGGACCAGGAATGGTAGCTCCGCAGGGGTACTCTCAATCGTGGATCCTCAAATACCTGTGTTTATTGAGACCATGAGATCAAAGAGTAGACTCCTCACATCATCGTTCGAGGAGGAACACGACGCCTGTCTAATGGCCATGAGATGTATCATAGAACACACCGGCAACAAAAGCTTCATTGTCTGTGCGGACACCTTGGCCGTTCTATACTGTTGATGAATCGAATTCAGTAGGTATCATATATGTGGGATATAAGTAACCTTGTGTAATATTTTATCACATTATTCATTGTACTAAAAACTAAGATGCCTTAGTTATGTCATAAGAATCGTGACTATTACCTCTTTTCTATCAAAATAGCAGAATGTTAGACTTCTAAATAACTCAATGTATGTATAACTTTTAACGTTATATATTATACGTTTTATAACATTGTTTTATTTCCAGACGCACATCAAAGTATTCTTTGTTTCGAACCAAACACCGTAGCTATTAAATAACACAGCCTATTTTTATTACATTATAATTCTTGGATCCATCTATACAAACACATAAAATAACATTCTATCTATTCTTAGAAACACACATAAATACGAAATGGAAAAGTACGTGAAGTAACAAAGGCTTTCATTTCATTTATACCTACGATTTTTCATAGTTATGAAATACATATTTACATAATTTATTTAAAATGAAATGTCTCAGCATTTAGTAACATTCTATAAAAAACAATAAAATCATTGGTCATAATGAAATATTCTATACTTGCTGTTAACAAATCCCATAGACAGCGGATTTAGATATATCGAAAGTGAATTAGATCTTGGATATTATACGTCGAGTGATAGAACTTGAATATTATATCTAAATTTAGTATCTATGATAAATTCAGGCGAAGAAATATAAATGTATTAATAACTAACCACACTGTGTTGTTTACATGAAAGTTGAAATATTCCAAAATATATTTCTTAATAAGTATATTATATAATATGAATTTAATATATATTAAACCTTGATAAAGTAATATTATTAATTAATGTTATTAACATCAATATATTAATATAAATATAAATATAGATTTACAGAAGAGCTAATAATAAATATTTCCTATATAAACATAACTCTATAAATAAATAAAATCCAATAATTGAATATGATACACATATATTAATATGAAATAATTTACTTAAATTAGCCTATATATTTCCGATATAATTATATAATTACATACATTAATCGTTGAAATAATTTTACATGTGAAAGACCCCATATGTTCAATTATGCAATAAATAGTTAATTTTTCATTATACGTCAGCTATGTCATGTCTATAAAGACATTAAACTTCAGAACTCATTATATGAAGTAACAAAAATTATATAGGTACGTTAATTTAGACGCATAAATACAATTCACCAAATTGTTTCAACGATGTTTCGACTTATATGTATTGTATCCTTAGTTAAATGCATGTATATAAATTTTGTCATTAAAGATGAATTTCTCTTTACTCGCGATAAATGCTACTTATAAGTATCTAAATTTTGTTTTAATGAGAACATTTATATAATATAAACAAACTATGCCTAATCGAGTCAACAGAATATTTAGATAATAATAATTGCTTATTTGATACATTTATGATAGTAAATATTTTATGCATATACAGTATATGTAAATTAAATTATAGTCGGTCATTACCCCATAATCAAGAGACGTCTCCATAGGTAATATTTGCGCAGTTATTATTACAAATCAGTCAGATCGAAACAGGGAATCGCAAATTATATTCATATATGAACCCACATTAGCCCAATTCTAAGAATATAATTCATACTCGTAGCTTAAAATGACCTTATTGTTGCCACCCGTTCTGTTTTTATAAACCTACCTATTTTTCATATTTACAATTTAAATTGTAGACGAAATTATTTCAAAGATTTAACGTGCAATTACAAATATATCCAGAAACTGTACCATTTTAATAATTATTTAAATTGCGGACACAGTGTTTGCTTATAATATTTATGTATTCATTTGCGAAAAACAGCCTGTATAGATCACTCGACACATATCGAATGAAAGGAAGCACAAAATATCTAGGTACATATATACATATCACTAGATTTATTTATTTTTAATAAAATTAATTAGATACGATTATGTTTAATTTAATGATTTATTTATAAATATATATACGTAAAAGTAATTTAAAAATATAAATTTGTATTAATGTCAATATTATATACAATTTGACCCCCATGGTTTCAACTACATATTTCTAAGCTAATACATATTATGAACTGCTATTTAAACAGGGTTATAAATACATCATCAGCTTTTAAGAGTTAAACTAGGTTTTTTTTTTTTATACGTTGTGCACCAGAGAAACAACATATTACATTAAAGTGATATGACTAGTGTGTCAATGTAATCAGTCAGTGAAGTTTTATTTTAGTTTTTATGGCTTCACCATTTACCCATTTATTCAGAATAATATTGAAAGTGGTCAAATAGCTGCACTATATTGAAGAGATAAGAAATATAGTTTATTTTTGTTATTCTTATACAGATAGATGTGAAAGTACAAAGTTATTTTTGAATAATTTAAATGCCATATTGAAAAAAGAAGTTTAATAGGAACATCTAAACCTGTTATTATTAACATTAAAAGCTTACAAAATATATATATTTTTTGAATCATAATACATATGAAATTAAATCTGCATGACTTCTAAACGTAGGCAAATTGCAAACATAGTATATTATATCGATATATATATATATATATATACTTTTCAATTCGTATTATAATAATATACGTTGTAAATATTGTGTAAGTAATTACTAACATAAAACAGTACAGATATTTCGCCAACTATTATTAACACAATTTTCAGAGATAACATTTCAAAATAATATTTCGTAATAAGCCTAGTGGAGCAAGACTATAATTCCATTAAATAAAAATATATACATCTTTTAAATCACAAAGTATCTCAAAAATAATATAATGGAGATTTAACACTCTACAAAACATCACATTTAGCTTTTGTATATATGTAACAGCTTTCTGTAAGGATCCAATCACGGAAAGGTAGCGCTGTAGTCTATACATAAAATTAATCGATATTTTGACGAACAGTTATACTGGTACTAATTTCGTATTTTATGTCATGAAGAATGCTCCATGATAGTCCTAGTGTTTGTGTCTGCAAAAATAAATAAACGTAATACACATGTGTGCCACTCAGCCCCACAAATGATAATGAACATACATTCGAATATAATGTTATAATAATAATATTTAAATTATCGGGAAATACTCACATATGCGAATAAAATCGAGTCTTGCCAATCTATCCCGTGATGTAGATGCAAATGTGAACTCATCAAGACTGAACTCACTCCGCTGACCCTGGGAGGCTGTCCTTATATAACCCAACGTCGGATGGACCGAATCACGGGAAGTCTCGAAGGTAGCCGAAATATTAGAATAGTGGGCCGCATTTAGTCTGCCATTGAAATAGAGAAAAATACCAATGTGTGGCCGCCAGGATATTTCCACCCAATTCCACTCATCCATCAGTTTATTGTTCTCAGTTGTAAGTGTCAAACGTGATTCACCGTTTTGCAAAATAACTTTCAAATTGTTGTCTAGCAAAAGGAAGACTTCTAAGAAGTTGGTCCGGAAAACACCTTGTTCAACAGTAACCGATTTTGAGTTGAGAATCCAAAATGTCACATAAAATCCTGTGGGACAGTTATAAAGAGAAGAAATACAATCTTTATTTGAGTTTGATGCAATTTCATATGGAAGGCTTTTGGGGGTGAATTTGAGTGACAATTCGTTTAAATGACCAGAGAAAAATTCGATATTAAGTCGTTTAATTTGCTCCTGGAAGGCTGGCAACGTGTTGTTAAATTTAACCCATTGAACGGCCCATTTGGTCCACTGGCGTGCTGGTGCTATAAATCTATAGTTATCGATTTTAAACCCTTTCGTGACTTTTTCATTCCCTTTCCCGATACCACCTAAATAAACATATTTTGTGTGCCTTTGGTTTGGTCCTAGCCTTAGGTTTCTTTTCCATGTACTGGAGGACCCCCATGTGAGTCCATTAACCAGAAGTAAGAGGTTTTTCCGGTTGAAGGAGACTGCAATGTGAGTCCAGCGTTGAACCAATAGTGCACGAGACGAGGTTACGATGAGCTGGTTTCCGTCAATATCTGTGTAGGAAGCTGACAGTCTTACATCTCCTCCCGATGGATCAATCCAGACTCGAAACCCATAACTGCTGTTGCGATGGTGTGCGTGGGTGAGAAGGTGTGAAATCCCTGAGACCTCAGTCTCCAGGAACACCCAAAACTCTTCCGAGAAACCTAAAAACACAAAATATTATTTTGAATCAAATTTAATAATGCCCCAAAAATTCAATCAAATACTTGTAGTAAATATTATTTTAAGTTGTCGTAATATATAAATTATTTTTTCAATTAACTAAGCGAGCAAATAAAATTAAACGAAATAAATACAATTCTACTTTTTTATGTATTAATATGAAGAAAGAAAGAGGCAGCATTTTTCATTTTAATACTCATTCACGAGCTTAATTTAAAATATTGACATTATTTTTTCTCAATTTATATTTTTATTTAACCACGTTTCTTTTGAAAGCGCAAATTTTCAATCGTTTTTATCTTTACATTCTTATTAATTAATTATTCATGTGATGCAGGTTTTAATCGCATCAAATTTCATGTGATACGTCACGAAATGCAGGTTTTGATCAAGAGTAAAAAAAAAGTATCTAACAACATTAAGTAAAAAGTTTAGATATGTATATAATCCAATATTCATATAAAATACAAGAATTTAACCAAAATTAAAATTTTTGACATGCAGTGTAGTCCACAAAGTAGAAATGCAAGCAATACCTGGTATAATTCGCAAAACCTTATGTATATATCAAGACATGGGAATTATAATTTATTATGTACCTAATGTATTGATACAGAATGTAAACATTTTTAACTTCAAACATTAACATTCAGTTATATAAATGGATAACACGTAACAGCATCAGTGTGTATAGTAAAAAGGGAAAAGGAATATATAACTTTTATTCAGCGTATAACACAATATAAAATAATATTACTTTTTGTAATCAGTAAAAGACAAAATATATCAAGCATAGACCGATTTAATAGATGATAGTTTTATTTCGATGAGTAATACTATCTTTAAATATTAATCGATCATATTCATCAAATTTTCAATGTTTATCACAAATAGTCCATCAGTAATACATATTATATACTATAGATATATTAAAATATCATACAATTTAAAATCTGTATATAACACATATATCTCTACCTCAGATTTTTTTAAGCAATGACGCTACTCGCCACTATTTCAGATATAATAGTACCTATACATTCATTAAGCATATCTTAGTCATATACCGAAAATAATATCAGTACCTCAAATTAAACTTGATATATTTTCTCATAAATTAATCAATATAGATATAATATAGATATGATGCCAAAAAACAAATATATGTTTATGCAATGAACAGTCATCTTTTTATCGCTTAAAGTTAATCAATATAGGGTTTAAAATAGTAAAGCAAGTATTTAAGGGTTTTCTTCAACAAATGGTCCACTTTTTATCTCTATTATAATGGTATCAGTGACCCGATATTCCAAAAACATTCCCTATCGTATACATCTATGTATAGATAAATAAATATGCATCTCTGACGTGTTTCCAAATGTATCTCCATTATAAATTGGCACAACAAATTTCAGTTATAAAAATTCAACTGCTAAACCTTTCGTAATTGAAAAGCAAACTTGCTTAAAGAAATTTAAACAAATGAAATGAAGTGTAAATCGAAAAAAATACCCGCATACATTATTGTATGCTCATGTAGAAAAGTAATATATTTACATATTATTTCGTGGAGTAATTATTCTATATATTGATATATATATAATATAGTAAAATGTTATTAACGATTGACCAACGCAGAGAAATAAACAATTGGAATATTAAAAGATTTCTTAATTTACATTAATAATTAAACATATATAATAAATTATTCCGTTTTATAAATACTTGAAACACATACATATTATTTATATTAATAAATCAATCCAATTAATACATTTTTAATTAATAACATTTTTTATTGAAAATTGTATTCGTTCATTCAATCAAAATTAATTAATTAATTGATTAAACGCAAATAATAATGAAATATGTACATGCATTTGAATAAACATAAATAATTAAAACAGTTTTATATGTTTATATTGTCTATAGGTACATTTCTTACACTGAAAATCAATCCACCACAAAATGATTGGAATAAAATTTATTTTAAAAAGCGGCAAAATGTGCCTAGGTACAACTCTTAAAGCCACGTTAATACTGATATAATAAACAAGACTAACATTTGCCTTGTTGTTTGTATACATATATATATAATTAACATAATATAGATGCAATAATTTATTCACATATTATGCATAATATTATCGTAATACAGTTTGTATAGCAATATTGTTTTTTTAGTAAAGCAAAAGTTTATTTACCATTAAAATTATAATCATGATATATTTTGTGTTACTTTTTACATCTAAGAATAGTAGTTTAATATCTTGTTTTATACAGAATATAAGTTGAATAATTGTTTTTGATTTCTTGACACTGATTTTAGCTAAACTTCTTTCCTGTAATTGATTTTTATTATTTGTTTATTAAGCCGTTTTCATAATAGTGAAATCGATCTCACGAAATTGGGACGATAGACTGAGATCAAAGCTAGGAGGTTTATTGTTGAGACTGAGATTCATTTCAAATCGGTATTCCTAAGTAGTGTTATCTCAATCTCATCGATCTATTTCATATGTGTTGAGATTGATCTGAATTAGGATGGCGTTGTTTCTTGATGTATATAATAATATAAAAAAACTATTAGAAAAGGCGTGATTTACCTCCGAACAGTAAAGAATTGTATCGTTTTGACGCGGAGAACATGAATTTAATGTTAACACATACCTATCTTAATAAAGACAGAATTTTCTTAGCAATTTTGTTTCCCAGTCATTTAATTTGATGGGTAGATTGCCTGTTTTTATCTATTTTTACTTTTCGTCTGTAATTCGTGTTTGTTATTTTTTTTTAATTCGTGGGCGTCTTCAAAGTTTTTGTCCAAAATGCTGTTGGTATGCAGATCTAAACTTAACTAAACCCTTCTTTATATTTTCCTTGTCAGCTGGCTTCATTGACTTTTCCTGCAAAACTCTGTTGCTCTCCAAATAATAGATTTTCTGCTATATCCTTGTCAGCACTCAACTAATTCATACTCATCTGACATGTTTCCCATTCTTCTACAATGATTCCATCCTCTAATATCTTTCTCCACACATAGTCATTATAACGACAATGGATTCTATACGACATAATAATTAAAATGCGAATCGAAAATCGAAATCGAAATCGAAACCGAAATGCGAATCAAAAATCGAAACCAAAATGATAAATTTGGCTTTTAAATGTAATTTTTATAATTTATAATATTAAGTAAAATATTATAAATGTAGGCTTATACTTTATTGTTGAACATATACGCATATACCAATTTTTTTGTGAGACATCAAAATAGGTTTCTCGTGTATTTTTGAGATCTATCTCACTATTATATATTTTATGAATATGAATCTGAAATAATGTTTAAATCTCATACAACTGTCTTAGTCTTGTTGAAAGGAATCTCGTAATTTTTAATGAATATAAATACGAGATGCGTCTAACATTTTGTGAGATGGAGATCGATCTCACGATTATGAAAACGGTTTAATATAATCAAAATAATTAAATGCATATATTTATATAATTATATACCTATAGTATTATAAAATTTGTTATTATTAAGATACAAAAAATACTTACAATTACAAATATTATAGCAATAATAATAACAAAATTGTAATTGCTGTAGAAATATCAATTAATCCATTTTAAAAAGTACACTCTCTACAATATAATAAAACAAATATCAACGGCATTGTATAGTAAATAAACTTACACATAAAGGCTTCACATGTAAAATATTCTGATCATGAAAAACTAAACCACCGCGAATCATTGTCTGTTTCTAATAAAATGATATTAATGAAACCGGAGTTAGTTTGCGTTACAGGTCAATAAAATATTTACAACACAATAGCTTTGATAAACTATTGGTGTGCACTTTCAGGTCCTAAAAGAAATACCTATATTAACTATGCCAATATATAAAAAATATCTGTAAACATAAAACGTAGATAACATACTTCAGCATCTATTCAAAAATATTAATTTAAGCAACAAACGAACATGTTGGATAACTTTAACTTCCTGTGAAAAGAAAATCGATTAGTTTACTAAACCAGTTGAGCAAACCAATGGACAATACACTTCCTATTTTTTACTATCATTTCCTCATCAAATGAATCAGAAATGAGAAAAATGAAATTTGTTCATCAGCTTCAATAATTTATTCTCTTGTGTGTTGTTCATTCTATAGTACATTGATCGATAGTGAGGTCTGATTCCTGACAATTTCGTTAATAGTGTCCTTTATATATCGTCCTCGAAGGAAATGAGAATCATTGAATAAAGCAAAATCCACTTTTTCTTCATCGCTCGATAAAACTGTCTATTAACTAACTAACAAACGATTGTAGTTTTATCTCGGTTTCTAGCTGAATGAGCAACCGCATTAGACTATTATGTATTGTGTCGATAGCGTTGTTGTTGTTTTCTCATGATATAAGTAATGAAAAAGTCCTTTGTCATTTTCTCTCCGCAATATAGGATATCGTTATCGACTTCTACTGCTAAGTTACTACTCCCGATTCTGACTACATAATACAGTCATCGACCTTCACTCTTCCAAACCTCACTTACTCAAGATAAAAAACTAAGATAAATGTCTGCATACTGGATGGGCAAAGAGCAATACTCGTGAGAGAAAGCTAACGATAACTACCTACCAAAATTAGTAAACTAGAAACTCTGGGAAGTCTCTTTGGAGGAAATCGATTTTCCAGTCTTAAATCGAGTACGTATATTTTAGTAGAAAGTACTTACAGTGAAGAGACTTTACATCCTTATTTTTATTGACGAAAATATATATGTTTGTATTTTATACAAACTAGCACTGAACATATTAAAGTGACATTTTTTACAATGTTAAATAGTAATTATCTTAAACTATGCAAATTTAACACAATTCAGTCGATCTATCAGATAAAAGGATGTGAATAAACAGTACATTTATAAAATAGTATCATATAGAAATAGAAACACAACACAATTGTTCCCTTAATGGGTATATTACTGTAGTCTCTAATGTTTCGACCAATTTTTTGAACGTTAGAGACTCCACAACAATACGATTATATAAATTTAATAAACAATTTTGTGTGTCTTTTTTCTTTTATTTAATACTATCATAATAGTATAATTTTATTAAATTTTACCTAATAAACATATTTTAAATAACTATACATAAAATATATTTGAGACATAGCATACTTCTTATAACATCCTATCATAATTTTTGTATATTTTCAATTATGAATTTACAATACTTCCTTTTAGTAAGAGTGACAACAACAAATTACGTGTCTATAAATACATGTAAAATAATTGAATTGAACACGTGACTATCATAATATAGGCTTTATAATATCTATCTAACAATCTAAATATGTGTATTAATCATGCGTTATAAGCCACTGAGGAAAGTTCGAGAATATTTAACAATAAAATAAGTTAATGAAATAATAATAAGTTAAAGTGTATTATTAAACATATCTATATATATTATGTGCGTATCATTTAATTTTCTCGAATTTAAATACTTAATTACCAGTTAGTTTATATGTATAAGTTAACTATTATCGATTATATACACATGGAAAATGTACTCGTTACTATAACTTGCGTATTATTCACAATTCTTACCAGAATAACACTCGATGATGTTTCTAAAGCATGACCTCTCTTGCCCAGTCTCCTCAAGGACAGGAATTCCCGGTTGACCGATTGTCATAACGCTTGTCTCTTTGGTAACCACAAGAGCTCGACCATCCACCCCTGGAGCAAACTGTTCTTCATCTAATCTAGAGAAGCTTGAAGACTTCCGCCGTTGAAGCCCGCCACCATCGCTTATCTGAGGCCAGTCTTTTGTCACTGTCCAATCAAAGCTGGTTTTTCGATTGAAGGCTACAGGGAGATAAATATAACTCATGTTAAAATAAACATTATTTTTAGTATAATAAACAAAGTTAAATGCTTTAATATTATTATTTAATAATTCACTTTTATTCAATTTAAGTATTTTTTAAGTTACTGTATGAATAAAACATTTTTAACAGGGTCTATATTTTGTCCTGATAACGTAATAACTCAATGCAACCATTAATATATAAATAGATAAAATAATATTACATTGATATCAATTTTTTACATTTTGCAATTGAATATTGTATTGCATTACGTAGTAGAAAACGTCAATAAAATCTGTAGACAGGTCATATGTTTCCAATAGAATAAGATTTTTTTAGTCGGAGCGTAATATAGTTGAAACTAAAAAGTATAAATTTAAATAACGCTCAATCACGAAAATTGTGTGTGGGCCTTTCTTTAGATTATCCGGGAATATAGATATATATTTCCGTGAGATTATCCAGAATTGAAGTCAGTTTCTGAATATGTTCTGTAATTTATATAAATTTATAGTGAAAAAGTAACATCGCTTTACAAATTAAATTATTATATGTATTAAATTATACAAAATTATATTTAGGCAGGTAAATAGACGGTAAAAAACATGGACAATAAAAAGATATGTAACATAACTATCCCATATACCTATTTTCTTATGTGTATTACAGTTTAGGAAATGTTTACTTATATAATTAAAGAGATGTTAATGTTTAATTTATAATAATAATTATTCTTTTAAAAATATATGAATATTACAATTTCATATATATATTTAATTAAAAATAATATATGATTATTACAATTTCTCTTAATCATTATCAAATAGTATTATCATATTTGCTTTCGTAAAATAAGTCGATCAATATATTTAATTTAGTTTTAAAAACCAATTAATACAATATTTAAAATAGTGACAATATTATTTACTCCTTTCGCTACACATAAGATATATTGATGAAGTTCAGGAATTACAAATAAACATGTAGCTATTAAAGACATTTTATTATGGTTAAGGCCATTTGACATAAATATTGTATAAACATGTTCGATTACGTGTTGCATTTAAACATCTTATAAGCCACAACAGTGAAAATACATTCACTTTTTACTTGTAAACATATTCTCTTATTATAAACATTAGTTATTATTAGTTATAGTTTAACCTTATTTTTGTCATACAACCAAGTCCCCTACACCATTTGGCATACAACTACCATAAAAAGTCAATATATGGCGTACATTATTCTACACATAGCACAAAAGAATATATATGAAATACAGACAAACTGGCAGTTTAGCTTGTGTTAGGTAAAATAGCACTGTAATTAAATTCTACACACCACAATATATTATGTTATAAGTGCAAGCTACTGCTTCACACAAAGACGCCTTTTTTTAGTATAAGGTACGTATTTTAATAGCTTTGTCGGTAGGGATTAAGGGAACTTCCTTATTCCCTCTTGTAGTTCAATGAACTCTTTATTTTTATAGTGTCGTGTTTTTTGGAATATTATATTTGAATTATCTGCATGCGTCATACGTCCTCCTTAGATGTGTATGTTATTCTGTGTCCTACAGCGCTGCAGCCACCCTTCATTTGATTTCTTTTAGTCAAATGAGGATTGGTATAAGAACATAAACTTAAAAGAACGGTAGGTATATATATATACACCTACAATTGTACTTTTAACTGTGCTAAAAACAGCAACAGATCAGAGCAGAGAATTTTGTTGTGACATTTTTGGACTAACAAGTGATCGTGCATCTATATCGGTCGCTGAAAAGTACTGTATTAAACATGTCCAAAAATAATTCTATATATATATACTGTGTAAAATTAGGTTACCATGATTAAATATAATAATATAATTATTAAATACAATTATATATTATTATATATATGTATATATATAATCTCAGATACGCAATATGTACGCAATATATATACAAAATATATGCATTTTATGCATTTTATGCATTCAAGGATTTATCTTAAAAAGTGTATTCTAAAAATACTAGACGTACTAAATTTTATATTTAAAAATTGCTTAGCATTATAAATGAATGTCTAATTTTATAACATTTTAAACAAAAAACTGTTTTGCTAATTAAGGAACAGACGACTAAGGGTTATTTGACCAAAATATGGAAAAGTAGATATTGATCAACACTAGTTTAGCATAAAATACTCCTCATTTTTCATTACAGAGATATAGTAGTTACTTTTAGTACTTCACCATAGCTTGCCACAAAAGTGTGTGGATTTTACAATGATTAATTTCAAATCAAAAGTAACATCGGTATAAGTGTTATTTAGGTGTTAACTAACTATGAACTCTTAAACTCTGATACTTTTGTGTTAAATGTTATCCTAGTGTTAGTGTAAGGTTTACTCTTGTGTTGCTCCAAAGTTAATCTAGCTTACTCCAATTTCTAATACTCCGGTCTTAATTATCAGAGAAAATTACTCCACAACTTGAAATCATGTTTTAGTTTATCCACAATGACAGAAGTAATCCAAATTTTGAAAAATATAAAACTAGGATTTGACTATAAAAGTTAGTTACAAATGTGTTACATTAATATGCATTATTGTCCTATTTAACTCCTACATTGCTGTATATTATTGTTGTAATATATCAAATAAGCAGTGTTTAGTTGCATAATAATTAATTGTCCAGGTTAGAGTAACTCTAGAGTTTCTCAGGAGTTACAGTGTTAACTCACGGAGTTTATTCGGTATAATCTTTACTCAATAGTTGGTTTCATTCAATCTCGGAGTAAAAATGTTGTGGTTTGGGTTATGTTGACACCTGAGTAATATTTATACCGACGTAAATTTTACATTAAATCACTCAGTGAGCATGCAGAAAATACACTCGAGAAAAAATCGTTACAATACGTTATCGATATCCATATTTTATTAATAACATACAATGTATATAAAATATATTAGATTTAATTAAATAAAATTATTGTTTTATATATACCCATAAAATATACATGTTGTACCTAGGTATTATGCTAAAACTGTGTAAATTTTTAATTTATTACTTTAATTTTTATTTAATAATAATTAATTAATTAATACAATATACACCATTACAAAAAAGAACTTATAATGCAATTTACACACATTCAACGCCATATTTAAAGACATATTGATTATATCACTAATCACGATGTGAAAACAGAGAAAATATTTTCAGACAGTCATACGTTTCTGATAGTCATATAGTACTTATTCCAAAAAGAGAAAATATTTACGTTAAAATATTGTGGCAGGTATAACACTCTACTTATAATGTAAACGTGTTCAACGTGTAAAGGTTGAGCTTGACGTGTAAATGTAGAGCTCAACATGTAAAGGTAGAGTTCAACGTGTAAATGTAGAGCTCAACATGTAAAGGTAGAGCTCAACGTGTAAATGTAGAGCTCAACATGTAAAGGTAGAGCTCAACATGTAAAGGTAGAGCTCAACGTGTAAATGTAGAGCTCAACATGTAAAGGTAGAGCTCAACGTGTAAATGTAGAGCTCAACGTGTAAACGTAGAGCTCAACATGTAAAGGTAGAGCTCAAGGTGTAAAGTTAGAGCTCAAGGTGTAAAGGTAGAGCTCAACATGTAAAGGTAGAGCTCAAGATGTAAATGTAGAGCTTAACGTGTAAATGTAGAGCTCAACGTGTAAATGTAGAGCTCAACATGTAAAGGTAGAGCTCAACGTGTAAAGGTAGAGCTCAAGGTGTAAAGGTACAGCTCAACATGTAAAGGTAGAGCTCAAGATGTAAAGGTAGAGCTCAACATGTAAAGGTAGAGCTCAAGATGTAAAGGTACAGCTCAACATGTAAAGGTACAGCTCAACGTGTCAATGTAGAGCTCAAGGTGTAAAGGTAGAGCTCAAGATGTAAAGGTAGAGCTCAACATGTAAAGGTAGAGCTCAAGGTGTAAAGGTACAGCTCAACATGTAAAGGTACAGCTCAACGTGTCAATGTAGAGCTCAACGTATATAAAGTTTGAGCTTGATATTTACACGTCGAGCTCTACTTTTATATGTCTAGTTCAACCATTCACTTACTCAACCCTTTCGGCCATTAAATAAACAGTTTCTTTATTATATTAAATAATCTATTTGTTAAATAAAATCGAAAACGTTCACTATTATTCATTGTTTCTTCACTAAAGAGTTATCGGCTACAAGATTATTAGTATACAAATATATAATATATATATATATTATATCTAAACCTATGGCAGTAAGTTGTTAGCTCATGATACAAGTAACTTACGTATAATAGATAGTATTTGATAACAGAAGGTTAGATATTTTTGAAACATTCACCATTTAAAAAACAATTTCATATTTTAATAATAGTAGGTATATTATCGTTTAACGCTATTTCAAAAGGTTAATCAGTATGTCAAATTTTATGCTCATAGCTGTTACAAAATAAAAGATATTAAGGTTCAAAATCGATTTAAACATCATTAATATTATTATTATTCATATCCAAAACACCACCTAGAGTTTACCCAATTTTATTAAATATTCAAGATATATTAGAAATGTTTCAATTATGAAAATTTTATATTTTTACCTAATAACCATGACAAGATATCTCTATTTTGCACACCAACCATTGTTTTATAGCTTTTTTAATATTTTCATTTCGCTGCTTTAAATCAGTCAATAGATGTTAATGAATTTGAGATAAGTACAAAAAATCCTATCTAACCATGTTAAACATACAATTTTAAACCATAGAATGTGACAGTATTAAAAATCGACTTTAAAAACAACTGAAATAAGCGTCAAATGTAATAGCTATAATAATAATTTAAAAATATTATCTGACTTTTAAGCTATTTTATAATTTGTAAGATATGCAAAGCCAACGTAATGTGCTGTCTATGTGGATATCAATTTACGAATATGGTAGATTTCTTCAACATAACATAAATGTTTCATTGTGGTAGAAGTAATTTATTTGTAACTAATGTTACATACATGAACGTAAACTTAGTTAGCTCCAAAACAAATATTATGTTTAATTGAGCTAACATATTTTAGGCTTATTTTGAAACCTTTTATGATTGAATTCAGACATTTGTTTTACAATATTTGGCTAATAATAATCAATTAGTGCACTGCAATGTTTCAACCTAAATTACATATTATTTGTGGATATAAACTGAATTATTTGATTGAACCAAATATGAGTTTTAATATATACCTATAGAGTATAAAGTGTATTAAAAAATCTATAAACAAACTATTTTATTATAAACATTCATTTTTTATTTCGGGGATGCACTATAATACGCAAGTGGGCACAAATGAATACATTTGATTTAATTGATGATAATATATTGTTATTATAAGAATGTTATTTGGATAATAATCAAAAATTATATTATTCTTTAATTAAAGTAACAATAGATGCTATCGATTATATAGTAAGAAGATTAGAGCAGAAGTAAAATGCAACTGGATTATTAAGTAAATGTCTATAGCCAATCTGTTCAATTTTAATAACAACTTCATTATTTAAAAAAAGTCTGTAATATATCAATTATAGATTTATTTATGTCTGTTATCAATAATACCAATATGATACACATGTAATATATCCAACAGATGCAGTAAGCGCATTACTTTGATCTGTGAAAATCTACAGCGATACTCCCCTGTATTTTTGGTTATAGCATAGACTCTTCATACATGTCGGTATATGCAAATATATGTATATCAATGTGGCTTTATATGGAGGTGCATGCAACATTCTGCAGGTTATATAATCTCAATATATATACCTACATATATATATAAAGGTAACTCTAAGAAAAGAATATCCCCCGAAAGCGACCATTAAAATTTGTGGCCATATTTTTATCCGTTTTTCAGCAAAAAATGACGTTTAGGAAAAATGTATACTTTATTATACATTTGGAGATGTAAACTCCCCGATCTATGGACAAAGTTAATGTATTTTCCTTCAAGCGACATCTGGAGAACCACTTATAGAGCTACCTTAGATCATGAACTTCTAATTAATATCTTTGATTCGTGCGTAGTATATATGTATACAATTGGAGTTGGTCACCAAACAAATTGTACATAAGTGAATGATCACGTGTTGTATGCGTTTAAGCGATTTGTAAATTGTCCAAAAGCTCCTTGTGAACAACCGCCCACTCCACATAAATTAATAGTTTCGAGACAATCATCAGTCAAATGGTCATTTTTGATTCATTAATAATCACGTAAATCACTGTTATCGTCATCATTAATGAATCAAGTATGAGATTTCTTTTTAATATAAAATATCAATTGGAAACACTTAAAAATAGTTTTTTTATTTCTCTCTCAAAATAAAACCTTTTCTCAATGTTGTTCTATATAATTAAAAAATGAACTAACCATAGAAATATACGGTTTGTTAGATATTCATGTAATATTATATAAATGTGATATTATCTTAAATGTTAAATAGCTTTAATAATTTTAGTATTTCAGGATTTCGATACACAAACAAATAACAATTTTCGACAATGAAAAATGTCAAAATTAACAGTTTCAAATGCCTACATGATTAATAAATTATATTATATTAAACTGTATTTCATTGGATAAGTCTGTTCGCAACTTAGGGCACGAAAATAACTTATTATAATTCAATTTTATTCAAATGTATTGTACAAAATTATTTTGTGAAAATTCCAATCAATAATATATAAATTTAGGTATATATCTAAATATATCAATATAAAAGTATACCATTCATGCAGTAAAAGGAGAGCTTTGCAATTCTTAAATATGTTGCAATACAGTTCTATGAAAGGATGCAACACACTATGCAGCTTGAAATGGTGAAATGTGGCTTTTGTATAGGACTGGACAAGGTATGGGATAGCGGAAGAGAAAGTTCATGGTAATGGGTTTACTTGTAGGTAGACATCAATACATATATATATATATATAAAATTAGCTGATTGACAATTTGGGTTTATGACGACAGTATATATGTGGAAGGAAACTCTATATCATTCGCAAGGTTCTCGCTAAACGAAAATTTGACCCTGGTTATAGACAAAAATAAACCTGAATTACTATCGATGTCATCATACATTATTAATCCCCATTTTAGGCATACAATAACACATGTATTCAAAAATTAACTAATATGATATACGTACAAAATACGTTTTAATATATATATACTATTTTTATTATTATTATGCATGCAAGTGTGTATTAAGACAAATATTTTGAAAGGATAGGGTGTATAATGTAACTCTTTATTCAATATAGTATAAAATGATAGTAATTGCACAATAAATTAATATGTCAAAATACAGATTTCTTATAATTAGCTTAAATATATTTAGTACAATATTATACTTGATGAATGTTTGGGTAATGCCATCAATGATATAAGGGATATTTCGTATGATTTAGGCAGGGATTCATGAATGTTACTTTAAAGGTATGTAATTATTATATTTTAAATAATAATTTAAAAAGGATGTATGTTAATTAATAGATATATATATATATTATTCAAATGAAAACACACAAAAAGTTAGGTTTGTAATTTGTAACACTAAAACTCTATTAATTGTGTTTTTTTATTTAATCATAAATTATATCAATAACATCGTTGAAATATATTTGTTTGGTGCATATGTTAATGTCGTTGTTTGAATTAATGATGTAGTGTAAAATGATGGATAATTTATAATAAATTCTTTATTTAATATTTCTTTTATGGGGTTTTTGATTATTTGCTTTTAAAAATATTTACTATCTTAAATACTAAACTTTTAAAATTATTTATTTTTAACAAATTAATGATTATATGAGTACACTGATATATATATATACATATATATGTACCACTTTATATATAATATTATTATATATTATACCATATATTAATAAATCTTCTTTATTGTGATATGTAAAAGTACATAATGACGCAAAAATAATGTATGTACCTATGTCATTAGGTGTAGATAACGATTTAAAATGTAATTTTGTATGTAGACAGATGGATTTTGGTAAGTGGGTGAGGATTTCTTTATTTTGCTCTTATCTGGGTATATCATTCCATACATGTAAAATAACATTTTAAAGGTCAATTTTTAACTAAACAAACAGGATTAAATTAGTCAAATGTGGATAAACAGGCAGTTCTAAAAACTAGTTTTCTGGTTTTGAAACACCAAAATTCCTATAATTAAAGTTAAATGTTCAATATGTATATGCTCTCGTAATTTTATAATATACCAGTATTATATATAATACCTACTGGTTATCATATATAATCATAATTGCATTTATTATATTTTAGAAATCAGGAATTTAATGCATAACTTATCCAATAATATTATTTGACTAAATAAATATAATTAAGTATATATTATTTCTATGACATTCATAAAACATAATTTGATATTTCTGAATGAATACAGCATACTAATCTATATATACCATACAGATCCACATTATTTTATACCATGCCCTTTTAGTATTATTAATTGTAGACTTATAATTACGCAATTAAGCTGTCTACATATTATGTAAATAAAATTCCACCTTCAAGTAAAAAATGTAACGCCTTTTAAGAAACAAATACGTACCTACGCTTTACATACAAAACTTATAAAAGGTAATATATTACGTGTGAGAATATAATAACTTATCTTATTATCATTTTAGAGTGCATCAGATGACTCATACACCAACCCCGGGGTTACGTATCCCCTTTCCAAGTAATCTTTCATTGAAGGCTATGCTATTACCTTCTTCACTCAAAACACAGACACCTAAATGTACTACACCTAAATTCTATACTTTTATACCGTTTTCCTAAATGTCTATAGATACACACCTATACTAACAATCTTTTTGGCTGTGACTTTGTAAAGTTTGTGCACACAATATATCAATATTGAATGGACAGCCAGTAAAAAGATTATGTAAGTGGGTGGGTGAAAAATTACAATTACACGATTGCATCTGACCTCCATTATATTTTAATAGTTCAATACAATGCATTGAAATAAAATAGTTTAGTAGATATGTTTGTACCTATGTCTTATAATAATATATATATAATATAATGTGTTTGTATATGTTGTGTTATATATTTTTCATTCGAGAATATACGTATATGAACATGCCTGAATAAACAAATATGGTATATATTTTAAATCTCCATTCATGAAGCTGCTGGTTTAACATTAAATTTATGACAATTATATTGAATATTAACTGTTCCATTTTAAACATTTTAAGCATTCAACCATAAAAATTTATCAATATCTAGACCTATGGCAATAGGTCGTTAGCTAGTAAAGCTAAGCGAACTATGTAGTAGGTAATATAGGATAG
>JAYRBW010074550.1:0-25462 GCA_036023295.1 Invenusta paracnida
GAAACAGTACCAGATGAGCCACGCGACCACCTACGTGCCAATGTGGGTTGATTCGAGTTTCTTGCCCAGCAAAAGTTGCAAAATTACCTCTCTTCTCTTGCGTCAACTACTCTACCAAAGGCTTTACGAGATCTCTACCTGGCTACATCGACCTTCTCTTCTACCTCGGACATTTACTGGGCCAATAGTGATTCAATAAATTTCTCAAATAAAAGAAATACCATAAGAGCTAATAATTAACATATCTATCGAACTCATATTAATTTTGTATTCAGTATAAAAAACTTATAATTTTTTACAGAGTTTACAAATCAATATTATAATAAGCAAGAAAAGAAAAATTTTCAATATTAGTAGTATTCAATATTTCTTTTATTTGAAGAATTTATTGAATCACTATTATTTGTTACGACTTTTTTTATTACAGGAATCACTGAAAAATCATTTCAACAATGGGGATATGACAGAACCCATAAACGAACGTAATTTGATGATCTGAGCAGGTATGGCAGTAGCATTAGTTGGATTTTTCGCTCTCCAATGAGTGTCTTAATTTTGAACACATTGTCTAAACATATAAACATGCTTTTTGATATCCCACCCCACCTAGTATCAATTGATGTCAGATACTTATCATAATGTTCGATGTGCTCATTGGATCCATCCTATCATTGTGTCTGACTTTGGCTATGTTATTTACCGGTATATTTGAGATTTTTTAACAATTCTACACTAGAATTGCATGTATCCGAAACGACTGTGAAAGGACATTAACTCTATGCTCCGCTGTTTTGTGTAAACGTTCACAATAGTAGGAGTGAGATATTCTACTTGTACTTGTTATACATCAAATATACTATTTTCTATGGATAAACCTGGTATTTTATTTGTGCCAAATTTTTACAAATTCTCGCAACAATTCTCATATAAAATATTGTCTGTGTAATTCTAACTCCTATTATTGTAAGATACTTGTAATTCAAAAGTCTACTACGCTACTTATGACATTGGGTACTATCCTGACTATATTACTATATTTGTATTGGATATTCATCACTATGCCTAAAATGTATAACAATTCTATATTAAGACCTCAAGTATCTGATATGCCCATGAAAAGACAATTTATTTGCTCCGCTACTTAATGTAAACATTCATAACTGTAGTAGTGAGATGTCTTATTTGTACTTGTTATAACTGAAATATATGTTTATATAGATTAAAACTGGTTATTCCTTCTATTGTTTTAACCCGGGTGCATAAGGCTAAATAAAAAGTCAAGACAGATATAGAGACATGAAAACGTATAATTGTGCAACATTTAAATAAGAGTACAGCAATGTAAGTGGCTAACATGGTAGATCAATTATCTGAATAGGCATTTAGTACGTATAGGATCTAAATAGACTGTAGGAGAAGCATGGAGAAGATAGTCAGTGTTTATAGATTGATATAATATAGATGTATACTTAGCAGTCACATGTCGTTTCACCGCCAAAAAGCTGCTGACAGATGAGATCCAGATCCACCATCGCATTCGAGCGTTTTATAGCAAGTTTCTTTGGTATGGCGGGCACTGCCTTCTTCTTCTTCTGAGCAGTAGGAGTCACTAAAGTAGGAATCATCACTCCTCAGGACATCTCTACTCGTCCATCTACATAAACATAGACGTTCATACCAGCCCGATAGGATACCTCCAATGGAAGACTATCAAGAGGGTATTTCGATAGTTTTCCATTGGAGGAATGCTATCGGGCTGGCATGAACGTCTATTTTTATGTAGCTGTTTTATCGATTTCATCTCCTTAGCGCACTGGCCACAGGTAAACGTTGAGACGGGGGCAGAACAGAGCTATGCTGATGATATAGATGGACGATTAGAGATGTCCTGAGGAGTCGGGGTAGAGCAGGGCTGTGCTGATGGGAGGGTAGAGACGTTCTGCGGGACGGAACAGAGGTAGAGACATCCTGCGGGGTTGATGTAGAGCAGGGCTGCGCTGAAGAGGATGTAGTCAAATCCAGCGGGAGAAGTTGAGGCGAGACAGGGGCATGGTGTGTAGTTAGTAAGTTATGCAAACTAAAAAGATCATTGAGGATGAGGAGTCGAGGTAGAACAGGGCTGTGCTGATGGGAGGGTAGAGACGTTCTGCGGGACCGGAACATAGATAGAGACATCCTGCAGGGTTGATGTAGAGCAGGGCTGTGCTGAAGAGGATGTTGTCAAATCTAGCGGGAGAAGTTGAGGCGAGACAGGGGTATGGTGTGTAGTTGGTAAGTTAGGCAAACTAAAAAGATCATTGAGGAAATGTTCGAATTCCGCATAGTCGCAGTCAGTGTAATGCATGGTGAGGAGAGACAAGTATACGACCGTACACGAGTACGAAGCAAAGTAGAATGACTAAAACAGGCGCGCAGCGTTCCTTTTATACTCTTAGAGCCGTCTCATTGGCTGGCGCTTGCTCAATTCTGATTGGTCGAGAGGTTCGCGGGTTATGTGCGTGGGTGAGGGGGGGGAGGGTGGGTGGGGTTGGAGTCATGGTACCCAACCCTACTACTTTGGTATATTTTAAATTTTAGTTATTATGTGCAAATAATGTACTTCAATTTTATCGAGTATTAATCGTAGCTATAAGTTAGAAAGTGTGCTTATAGATGTATTGGAATTAATTCAGTTTTGAAATCTTAATTAAAGACAAAGAAGAAGTTAAACATGTCTTTTAACATATGTTTATCCTGCATTTAATCCTTAATTCATCTTTAATATATCTCCAATTAACAACATGATAATTAATTAAAAGAACTCAAGTGATTCCAAAAGCTTAAACATATATATTTGTTACATATTCTTGATAAATAAATATACGGCATTTAATTTAGTGTATTTAAAACAGTTTTTAATATACATATTAAAACAAACAGTTTTCATTAGACAAAAAATGTCGTATATTGTCATAAATATTACTCAAAATTGGCGTATTTAGGAGAAAAATATTTTTTTTACCCGCATAATGTTCACTAACCTTTGATATTGATTATTATATATAATATTTTACAATTTCAAAAATTCTATTTGTTTAAAAGTACTACAGTCTACACTTCTGAAATAAAAGTATTTACAATACACCCGAATACTTGTATATTGCATAGACAGACATTGAATGTAAGTTTCTGAAACTATTCATTAAAACAAAGTTACTTAGATGTTACCGTGCTCAAAACATATTTTGGGACAAATAGAAATCTTCTCAATTTAAAATATGAAACATCTTCTAGTTTTTACATTGATAATTTCACATACTTTTCTGGCGAAATATAGACGTAATATGGACGAATAAAACAGAGATGATTTATTTGCAGTAACTGTAATTGATATGATGAGTAAATTTTGTGAGAAATGGTAAAAATTCACTTTTTCTATGTGAAGTTTGGGAATATAGGAAGGGGGATAACCTATTCATTCTAGTGATTCGAAGGTGCATGGGACTTGTTAATGATAACGTACCTTTCAGCTTGGCATAAAACTGCCGTTGAGCAGATATAGCTGTAGGTAGTCCAGATTACAAGCACAGCGGAGTAAGGTAAATTGGAATATATTTATTCATACATATACACGACCATATGTATGGAAAATGTTGCATGCAGGATACTATAACATTAAATAATTGCCTTTTAGTCAAATACACAAAGTTCGTTATTTAGGCAATATTAGATTAAATAATTCGAGAGTTACAAAGCTTCTCATAAAAATATGAAATTTTTGTATATTATATGCAGTGAGATGTTTGGCTGAAAATGTTTATTTATGGATATCTATGAATCGCTATAATAAATAGATCTATGCTGAGTCTGAATAGATTTTTGAATACAAACTCGTACATTTACTGAACAATTAAAGTTTATAAAGAACCACGGTTAGGTTTACCATAAATAAAAAATAATTTATCAAATACAAATTTAATACTTTAAATAGCAAAAACTATGTGCAACTATTCATAATTCGATGTGTAATATTCGCATGCACTAAAAACTTAACTTAACTGCTTTACGAGAAACATATATAATATGGAAAAGTGTTTGATATAATTTTCTGCGATGTTCTTTTCGTTTTAGTACAATCTTATTACAAAATAGGGAAGTATTGAGACATTGCATCTGGTTTATAAGTACGATATGTATTCAATTCGTTGTATATTAAACCTACTGAGGATAATATGGTGTTTTCTATGACATTTAAAGGAGCAAAACAATGCCAACGCGATTATAAAGAATACAAAAATATTGATAATTATAGAGAAAAAGTAGTATATAGTGGTTTATACATTATAGCACATATCAGCTTATAAATGGCTAAAGAATAGCACACAATTTGAATACAGCTCAGCTTATAAATGAGGCTAAAGAATAGCACACAATTTGAATATAGCTCAGCTTATAAATGAGGCTAAAGAATAGCACACAATTTGAATACAGCTCAGCTTAAAAATCTGACTATACTATACTAGCAAACTCTACGTATGCTTAGTACATGAGTGTGTTAGAGAAGAAATATTAGACAAAATATGCAGACATGAATTAGTAATTAATGATTACAGTACATACATGAAACTAAACATTTTTTAATACATTCAAAAAATCGATTTAATATATTGAAAAAGATTAAAGTGCAAACTAAATTATATCATTTTAGGCATGGATATAAATATCTAAAAATAACCCCATCTTTCATTTTTCAATGTGGAATTTATAACTATACATATACATATCTACATATTAGAAAAGAAAATTATTTAGCACGTAGATTGATAATCATGTTTAATTACCAATGCAAATTATATATACTTAAAATGCGTGTTTTAGAAAAACAAGTAAATGCCGAAGTAATATACACATGTTTTCTTCATAGCAAACATAATATATTCATTCGATTAGTTAATACGCCATTCTTGAATTTTTTCTTATGAGATATTAGAATTTCACATAAATAAACTGTGATATAAACGACACAGTTTAATAAGCAGTTGATATTTAAAACGAATTTAAACTAAATCCTCCGATGTTTATCGGTAATCGATACGCCTAATCGATATTCAAAAATCGACTGCTCACTTTGTCTCGGTTGATTAGTGTCGGACTCTGAGCGGTCAGGATCACCCCCTACAGATCCCCCCATCTCCCCTCCTTTTCCCCCAGTGTGTGAGTGAGAGGGTGAGCCCCCATGTACCCCAGTACCTCCTGTCAAAGCCTCCTGCGATCCCGGACTCGAGGTCAAATTAGCGGGCTCGAAGCCACTACCTCGTGAGTTTCGTTTTTGCTGGTCCCTACTCCCACTGCCATCGCCTCCTCTGGAGGCGGGATAGTTGGAGGCTGTGTTGACGGCGGTAGTTAAGGAGGGAGGTGGCGCAGTGGAGGGGGAGGGATGGTAACTGGGACTTGAGATGCTCGAAGAGGGAGACCCTGTACAGTAGTAAGCAGTGTGTGGAGAGCCGTCGTCAATGGAAACGCTCTTCATGCGGAAAGAGTTGAGGACGGCTTTCCTTCGGGCCCAGCTCGATGCTGAGGATGTGGAGCAGAGTGAGGCTTCTCGGAGAATGCGACCACCGCCGGATACTTGAAGAGGAGAGAATCAAGAATGTATAAGTATATATACACAGAGGCGAGACCGTTGACTAAATATTTGAACATATTTTTTAATAAAATAAGATGCAGCCAAGTCACAATTTTAAAAATTAAAACAAATATTTCAACGTGTAAGCTGTTATTATAGCTTTCGTTTTGCGGTTTAACTATTTCAAAAATAATGATGATGATAGAATAATTGAATAAAATTAATTGTTTTGAATGAAATGTTGAAAGTTTTATAAAGTCTCAAAATAAACAAAGGAGTCTATATTTTTATATTAAACATCCTTCCGTCAAATGAATTATTGCATGTTATTTCAGCTGAGTAGATATCAAAATGTTAATGTTTACAATAAAATATTAATAGAAAGAAATTTCATTATATTTTTACTTAATATTTTTATGTAGATATACTTACATAATGTATATTGATTAAGTATTTATCACTTAAAAATTTAATTTGGGAAATTAAGATGAATTCATTCTCAATGGTTGTGATCAATACTTGAAATAACCTTTCTTCTTCCATCCTCTACAATTAAATGATATTCTGGATTTTTCCTGAAAAAATTGTTTAATGTGTTCTAAACTCGAAGCAATAAAAAGGATAAAATATATTTACAATTATTTAAAGGTCTCTATAAAGAGTCTCTATACTAAATTGAACTGTAAATAATCATAATTATTACAAATACAGCATAGACATTAGTCACGTAAACCACAGATGCATCACTTTCGTTTGCCCTTCTTATCTCTTAGTGTTTAGATTGTTTAGAAGTATCTTCGTTTTTTTAATAAACGAGTAAACAAAAATACCTAACTTTGTGTAATTCCAAGTCCTGCGTAATGTAGACTCTTCACAAATACAAAATAGTACATACATATTGTCGCCCTTGAAAAAGGAAGCATAATTAATTCCTTTACTAAATCCATAAACAATACGTATTAAACGAAGTATTTTTATAATTTATATCGTACTATTATAATATACTCAAGATAGATATAGTACTTGTCATAAAAATTCTGACTATTTTCGTCATAGTTACATGTGTAAACATAAGACAAAACTCGATTAATAAATGAGATAATCTTTTAAATATGCTTGTTTAAAGATACAACAAAAAAACATCCAAACATAATTTATATGTACGCATATGTATATGTCATATTATAAGAAAAAAATTTCAATTATAATTTGTCTGTTTAATACATTGACTTAGTTGTATTTGTTTTTCAAAAATATACTATCAACTCATATTTAAAATGATGTACCCCATCTTTGGTGTGGAAAACAGGTTACGAAAATTGTGTTATTTAAGATTATGTCAGAAAAAATATGAATTACATTATAAATTAGTTCAATTTAATTAACTTAAACTTGAAAGTCAGTTTTCAAATATATTTGTTAATGAAAGCTATTAAAAAAAGACATTTCAAATTATTAATTGTTATATATATATAAAAATTTATAGGTACCGTCATGACTTTTTTTAATAAAAACTAAATATAAACAACAACAGAGCATTTTAATGAAGCATCATAGTAGATGACATCCGACTAATTTTTAGAGAAATAAACATATTAAACAAAAATAATATATAAACATCTAAACTATTTTATATATTTACTACTTTATATAACCAGCCAATATTTTTATTATTATTATTATTATTATTATTATTATTATTGTTATTATTATTATTAGTTTTAGTTTTTATAAAAAATTGTAGATGCGCAATAATAATTACTTATAAAATAGAAAACATATTCAACATATAAGACGTAAATATATTTATTTAAAAAATCATATTATTAGTTAATTTTATTATTAACAAGATTTAAAACGAAATTATTTAAAATCCGTTCTTATGCAAAAAAAGCTAATAATTATGATCTTATCAATTATGTACATATATTATTCAAATTAAATGTCAACAGAAATAAAGGTACCATATTATAATGCTATAAGAAAGGAGGTATATTCATTAATCAGATAAACAAATTGATACTATAAGGAAATATTTAGGTATAATAATACAAAATGTATCACTAATTATCTTTTTAATAATATAAAACCCCTTTTTTTAGAATTCTACACATATTAGTTTAAATTAAACACAATTATTTATATTTCTTGCATATCCTCTTTCTATTTAGAATAAAAAGGTATAACAAAATAAACTGTTTCAAAAATACAATACGAAAAATGTAAGGAAACCAAACTTCTACAAATGAAACACTCATTTTTAAATTTTATATTTTTTATGTTCATATATCATTATTAATTTTGACAACACAAAAAATGAATAATACATTATGTGAATAGTACAACACTTAAGACATAAAGTCAAAAGATAAATAACACTTTGAGTAAACTAACTATAATAGAGGCCGTGATGTACATATGTGTGCAACAATTCTTGAAACATTACAGGTAGTAGTGTATGTATATTAATGAGCTAAACTATAAAAGTGTAATAAATGGGGATAATTAAGCGTCAGTGGCGATCATTATTAATTTATTAACAAATATAAGCAAAAGGCGCAATGAAATGGTGAGTGAAGGAGCAAGCAGCTGGGAGGGAACGGTTGGGGGGTATAGAAAAAGCTGGTACCTTGGGCAGAGCCACCAGCAACACCACTAGGTGGACTACTATTGTTGCTAGGTGGGGTTGGCAACTGGCGTCGACCCGCCGAGTCGCTTCGGGATCGTGAGTGTTGTTGGTTGCCATAGTCACTGCTTGCAAGTTGGCGTCGTGTGGCGGGACTACACGGGGCTAAAAACGCACCAAGACGAAGGAGCAACCAAGGGAGTGGGTTGGTTGCCAAGTGAGTTGGTTTTGGCAGGTGAGGGAGGGCGGGGGGAGTTGTAGTTTATAAGCGGGTGGCGAAAGAAGCAGACAAGTACAGAAAAGAGCGATGCCAAGATGAGACAGATTATAGAGAGGTCGAATACATATAAAAGATGTACTCAAGGGGAACAAAAGCAGAAAGACATAATTTGTAGCGGTTTCAGACAGCTTAGTATTGAAATTTACTACAAAGTTGAGTAGAGAAGCAATTAAGCTGTCAGACGAAGGAGATACTCAATTTTGACCAAAAACAGCGCTCAACGATAGTATAATTTTCATAATAAGTGGGTATAGATACGAGTATGGGATAACATTTATTGTATCGATTTTTAATAAAATTTGTTCGCTTTTATAGTAGCTCGGGTAATTTAATAAATTTATAATTAAATCAATTCGGCACTGCGCTAATTCTATTACTGGCGCAATTAAATCAATTGATAATGTCAGGAGTTAAAATGTTAATGTATATTTTTTTACACTGTGCAATAATCTATTAAAATTAATTTTTTTGTAGAGATAAAAATTTTCCCGTGTATATTTTAATAATAATTCAAATGGATTTAAACAAATTTGTTATCATAAGTATACAAAAATTTAATTTTGAAAATGCGCATTAATATTTATTTATAATACAATAACATTTGTAATTACGATGAAATGCTTAAAATGTGGCTATAGTATATAACGATTAAAGAAAATAAATTACTTGTATTGTCAATGTTAGAATATATAGACAACTGTACTTTTGTTAAATGCGTATTTGTTATTGTGTCGCTCGCAAGTCCGCCTAATCTCCTATAATCTATTCTGTACTTATTTCTTAATTAAAAATATGTCTCTTGTATTGTCAACGATATAAACAAGGTATATAAAGGTAGAAGAACAAGCATTTTAGTGTGTACTAATAACTAAATTAAAATATAGCGTTTAGCTAAATGTATGTAGGAAATTGCAAGCTTTCCTCCGATTATTAGGAGTAAATACGGATACTAATGTGCATGATTTCCGTACAAGATTGACAAGTAATTTCTCAAAATAATATATATTTTTTAAATACTAATGACTTAAATTTATACAATATATTTCTTAGATTGTATAAATACAAAAATATACCTACAAAAAGATTATATAATGAGACGAATTATTTATCATACTTCATTTGTAGAATTCTAGATAAACTACAAAATGTGTCACTGTAAATGTTTTGTTTATTGTGACGATACACTAAAGTAATATAGGGCGGCGGTAATTCGAGAACAAGACATTTAATTTTAATACTAATTTTGAGAAATTGGTTGGAAAAACAATTTTAATATCAACCTAAATACACATACAATAATATTCTAAATATTTATTGAGAAGATGGGTATTTTATTGATTATTGATTATATTACATGATTAATTGGTGTACGACAGTGCCAATACTTGACCTTGTAAAGTATAAAACAGGTGGTTTTAGAAGTAAACTAAATATTTTAATGACGAATCTTAATATACGTTTTGTTTAACATTATCAATGCATAAACATAGGCAGATCTCATTATAGATATACGAGTATTTATATTTATTCAATGAAATTCCAACATTATTTTTGAACAAAGTGGTTTAAATTAATTAAACATAAAATATTGATATTAACATATAAAAACGCTTTTTTCATATAACATTAAATTAGGAATTAGTGGATATACATTAAAGGACTTATATATTTAACGTTATTCTTTGTACCTTGGGTCAACTAATCTAAAAATGTAAAATTAAGAAGATATATGTATTATAATAGTTTCTCTAAAATTTATAATCAAGATGCCTCAAAATTAATTGTCGCACCCTGCTGTTATCAAGCAGTCAATGCTACTTAAACATCTTATCAGGAATCATCCCAACATAAAATAAAAATAAAAATATATAAAGCACATTTATTTAGAAAAATAAAAATACATCCAAGGGATCCATGTACTATATTACTTATAGATGTAATGAAAGTTTTCGGACACGGCAAAATTCGTCCATAATTCTTACACACTATTTATGGGATATTTCTTATCTTCAAACAGAAATCTGACTCTTCATATTATATATATATAACTTTAAGGAATGAGTTGACTGTCTCGACGAAGTTCCTTCCTTAGATAAAGTATCCTCAGACGTCTTTGCTTTGAAGGAGGAAGACTAGGCTTTCTAAATACAACGAGTCTATAGTTGGATGTTATTGACTTATTTCATATTATTTTATAACAAGTTTGGTATTTTTTATTTTTTATTCAATAGTATTTGAAACCAGTCTTGTGATTTCTTCAATTCCTTATCGTGTAAAATGTAGAACCCCACTTATATATAAAATATGTTTGAAGCGCTGTATTGAAAAGAAAAATATTTATGTTTATACATACTATGTATGTACATTATATGGATGTATTATTCACATCGATTATGTCCGAGATTTAGGTTGATATTTTGAGTTGTGTCAAATAAATAGACAAATAATTAAAAACTTATTCGAGAGTTTTGCTTTAATTATTTTCTATAGTATCAAAGTTTGAAATATATATCATATTTTGGATAATATATAAAATAAATTTTATATAATTATAATTAAAATCATTGATAGATTAAGCTTTTCAAATAAGTGTTATGCCTTATTCCACACTAAATGTGATAGTATTAATTAAGCGTAAACTTAGAATCTGGGATATGTTTATGATATATTAAATAAACGATATACGTTCATTCATCAATACATATTATTTAAACGAAAAAATAAAAGAAACTACGATGCACATAAATAATGACTACAAAGAAATAAATCACAGAATTATCAGAAAGCGATTTATACTTCTATATACCCCTGTCCTAAAATTTGGCTGCAAAAATATTTCTATTTCAGTAATTATAAAAACATATCAGCAGTCATCGTTTTGTTTTGGTTTTTCATTGTGAAGGAAACTGTTTATACAAGTAGAGAGAGCATGAATGAGAGAGTCGTTGAATACCTGAAGCCGGACTGGAGCTTCCCGATTCCGATTTGCGTCCAGCGAGATGAGACAATGACCCCACTGGACTCTGGGCCTTGGTTGCCGCACAGCGCAGCAGATGATACACGGGGTCGACGTCATCTGGATAAGTAGATGAATAAATCAATGAGTCAGGTACTGACGTAGCGGTTTAGAGAGAGAAAGAGAGGGTGGGTGGTTCGAGAGAAAAGAGAACGTATATAGACAAGGAGGTGGAAACAAAAAAACACTTTCATCACTTAAAATTGATTTAAATATATTGAGTATTTACAATATTTACAAACACGAGATATTACGAGCAAACATTGGGTTCTTCATTTTAGAATTATTGTAGCATATAAAAATAAATGTAGATACAATTATTGACGTAATTTATCGGAAAGATTATATTATGATATGAAGGCAGAAAGCACTTGCTGCGAAAAAAATAATTTATTGCAATATTTAGACGTATAATCTTATTCATGTCAAATTAGTAATTCAATGAATCATACATGAATAGGACTATACGTCTAAACATTGCAATACATTATTTTATAACAGAAAGAGCTCTTTTCTATTTTAATTTGATTCAAGACTGCCTAGGGAAGCTCGATATTTCATTGATTCTTTATGATATGATTTATGTTGAAAACTAACCATTTAAAATAAACATATAAATGAATAAATATATTATAAATATATAGAAGTTTCTAAAACAAGTTTTTTTAAACATACGTTTATAAAATCTGTTGGTAATGACGTAATATAAAATCTATATGACCCAATACTAAATATATCGCAATATTCAGAAAACTAAAATAAGTCTAACAATTGGCCTTCTAAACGTCATCATCTTGAATTTTACATTTGAGAAAAAGCATTTGGTAATTTCATATATAATTATTTAATTTGTATATAATTAAATGCATAAAAAATGTTTGATTTATAAATTTTTCTCGATAACATCACGGTATAAGATGCAAAATTAAATAAATCTATATACAAAGAAAGCCATTGATTATATTGCGTATTTGTTATTTTACAAATAATATATAAAAATTAATAAGCGAGTTAATGTATTATACGACACAATTACATAATATAATTTAAATTAAAGTTGGAAATTGAAAACAAATGCATTTTAACTGCCTGCAGAAAATTACTTCTGAAGCCGAAATGGAGTATGATAAACATTTACATCATATTTTTTAATATATTGTGTAATAAATGTAAAGTTAAATATACGACAAAAATATGTATATATTTTTAACAAACAATCAGATATAAAATTACAAAATGAAGGTCATAACGTTAACTAAACTATTATTAACTAGGAATATAGCAAATATTGGCATACATAAAAACATTATATGCCGATATATGAAGAAAAATGTAGTGTAAAATATAAAAAAAATTACAAAACAAATAGGAAAAATATATGTGTACAACATGACTATTAAAACATATTTTTCAGGTTTCTTTAAAGAAAATACGACTTTTTAATGTAAATATATTAAATAAATAACATATAATGTTAAAACAACATATTTACGTAATATTATTAATAAATACATCCATAAAAGTTTGAGAAATATGCTTAAGAATTAAAAATAAAGGTTAATAAAGGTATAAATACTTCAAAATAACACCTCATTAAAATGAAATTAATATGAATGTATATATAAGGAAAAATATATAAATTATAAAACGACAATAATTTAATAAAATAATTGGAGTTATTTTCATACATTAAATAAATGCAATATTTTGTCTATATGTATCACAGGGAAATTGTAGACATAAAGTTTCAACTCTGTATGGTTATTAAAAATAGTTTGATACTATAATGTTATCACTTGAAATAATGTTTAATATAATCTCTGAAATAAATACATTTATAAATGTATAAAAAGTCTAAATATAAATTTCACTAACTTTATTGTATCGATTCTTGTGACACGTCAAAACAGTTTAATTCTCGATATTTAATCTTAAAACGATAAAAATGAGTAATTAATACTGCTTATTTCTTACCCACATTTATGCAACCGTTATTGAAATATAACAATTTTCTACAGACACATATTTATAATGCGATGTATATGAAATCAATAGGAGTCGAAACTCTGTCTATCATACTCAATGATATATATTGTATATACAACAAACTATTGTATCAAACTAAAAGTAAATCAATAAATTAGATTAAAATTTAAGAAGTCAAATAAAAACAGTATGAATAATTATTTTTAAACTTGCATTAAAATAGTTTTCACATCGGTTTATTGAAATCTAACTAAAAATTAACTCTTAAAAATATACATCTGTTAAACAGTCATTATATATATATAATTCCTTTCCATAAGGACATACCCTTTTTGCGAGTTACTCCTGAAAAGATGCCATATATATGTGAAATATAGTAGACAGAATTAATGAAAGGATGCAAAAGTTGCATATACTATTTTCAGATATACATGTATTTACAACACAATGGATGCAATTTACATGAATGTTAAAATAGATTCCTCATTTAATAAGACATATTGTGATATGTTTTTGATATGGTATGCTAGATGCGATTTGATTAAAACCGTAAAAGTCATAGTTTTTATTCTTGAAAAATTTGGAGGAAATAAAAAATGCATTTATATAGATTCGTTAATTAATTTTACCCGATTTTTGTTACGTGTACCTAACTACTTTTTCCATGTGTTTCCTGCCTGTACCTTACTGTTAGTATACTACTTGATTTAAAAACCTTAAATTTTCATTCTCTATGAACACATTTCGAAATTGTAAAATGTTTTAATAGAATGTTAATTGTAAATTAACTAATCTAATGATAAATTAACTAATCTAATGGTAAATTAACTAATCTTATGGTAAGTTAACTAATCTAATGGTAAATTAACTAATCTAATGGTAAATTAACTAATCTAATGGTAAATTAACTAATCTAATGGTAAATTAACTAATATAATGGTAAATTAACTAATCTAAGTGTAAATTAACTAATCTAATGGTAAGTTAACTAATCTAATGGTAAATTAACTAATCTAATGGAAAATTAACTAATCTAATAGTAAATTAACTAATCTAATGGTAATTAACTAATCTAATGGTAAATTAACTAATCTAATGGTAAATTAACTAATTTAATGGTAAATTAACTAATCTAATGGTAAATTAACTAATCTAATGGTAAATTAACTAATCTAATGGTAAATTCTTTGTTACACATTATAATTGTGCAAAACTCATACATTTATTTCATACTGGTAATTCAAAATGGAAAGTAATATTTGTTGGTTGATATGTCAGTTTGGAATATATATTTTAACATCGAAAGAAAACTGTTACATTGTTTAACTATACTTATTAATTTTAACTTACCAAATTTTGTAACTTATCCGAATATAAGTATTAAAATATTTGATTAAAGCTACACAATATGTCAAATAGACTATGAAAGCATATTAGCAATGCCATTCATTATACGATCATGATATAAATAATCGCATTAAAGTTACACCTGTTTATGTTTTTATATAAAACAGAACCAACACTTCGATAGATTGAAAATGGTAAATACATTATTTTCCGATAATTCAAATATAAATATCGAAATTATTAAATCAAATAAAGGTATGATAGTTTCACATGAAAAACTGAAATTCTAAAATAATCTTTTTCTTGAAAATTTAAATATATTTAAATTGACATATGAACATGTTAATGCTTTTATTAGGGTCGTTCTAAAATACAGTGTTCTGCTAAAAACATGAATAAAGATTAAGCAACCGTTTCTGTTGTTTTTATTTCCGATATATTATTATTTTCATGTTCTAACTCCTTGAACATAGTTTCTCTGTGAGTAAATAGAAACTGCGCATAATCGTTTCTATGGTTACACATGAAAAATAAAATTTAGTTATGCTTTGACTTCCCGTACGAACATATTTTAAAATATATTTAGTTACTTGACTTATTAATTTTTCTTTTAACTGTCAGTTACTTCAGCTAACTACCATTAACCGCGAACCATTAATATTAATTTTACTTTAAGTGAATAGGTACATTTTATGTGGCAGAACTATTGGGTTTGAAATAATTTCATTAAAAAGTGGAAACCCCAATTTAATTGTAAAAGCAGAATATTTGTAAATAATTCTAAATGATTTTCGTTGAATATACATAAACTATTGACTTTTTCTCATAAACACCCACCTAAATGTCCTCTGTGTATTTATAGAAAATTTAAATGTATATCATGTTGTAATTATTGAAATGTTAAGTTTATTTACCTAATTATTACAGATTTAGTGAATTTCAAATCATCATTAATTTGATTAAACGCTTCCTCTCCACTAAATATATATATATCCAATATGAGCTCCCATTATTATTCACTAAGCAATTAAACACCTCAATTTAATATTAGAGCAATCGATGTAATAAATATTTTCCAAAATTGAGATATCGAAACCTCATTTTATTGATTTTTAACTTCATCATATATAATTATGCTATCAACAAGTAAATGTCCTAAACATATATTCACTCAAAACTCTAAAACCATAAATCAGAAATTTTTCTCATGCCAACAATTTAAAATATATTCATATATGAAGGATTTATAAGTAGTTCTCAAAGTCACCTGGTTCATTTTGTTGAACAATTACGTGACCTTTAAAATAGTTTATTACAATATTGATCTGTGCTTATACATAAGAAAAATAATTTTGACAATCGCAACACAAGCTTTTATCTTCCTTATTTTAGCATTGATTCTACTATTTTTAATCGCAAAATTGTAGCTATATAATAAGTTTTAAATTAAGTGCAAAATTGCTATTAAGCTGCATTGTAATTTGTTTAAAGATAAATGCCTGTTCGTCATGTATGTCATAAAGTGTCTGTCGACAAATGTATTTGATTTGTTGATTCACTTCATACTTATGAAAAACATTTAAAAATTTGTAAATACCTTTACAAAATCAAGCATTGAGTAGCTTTATTAAGTCTCCTTCCTTTTTAATATTCCCTGTATTTCCTTTTCTAGTAAAACTTGTCTTATAACTTTTTGCGGAATTTATATAAGCGGTTAAAACTGATTTTGACCACTCTATTACAACTTTAATTTAATGCCTTCTTAAACATTTCGTTATTCTGTGTATAAATTCTTTTTCTGATAGCATGCATTATATTTGCTATCTTATTTCACTTTATATGTTGTTTGTGTATGTATTTCTTCTCTGTTTTAAGGGGAATACGCTATCTCATTTAGCGTATAATTTATGGATAAAGCGAAAACACGGATAATAAAAATAATTTTACTGAATTGACTACTCTATAAATTGTTGATTAATTTAAGCTAAAATTAGGCATTTTTCGGCATAAATTATAATAGAAACAGGACATCATAACGCAAGACAATTTAACCGCTACTAATTAGCGGTTGAACATAGTATCTAGATTACATCATAGTTTTTACTTTAAACGTTACTGTTGATAAGTTGATTATAAATAGACAGCAGAATAGTCCTCACTCACCTTCATCACGGGAAGTTACTGCTGCCATTCCAGCTCGAGTTTCCTTCTTTTTTATACTAGGTGCTTTTTTGCCGCCGCCTCCCTGCAAGTTTAAAAGATACAATAAACCTCGATGGACAAAAGAATCTTGAGTAGAATCAGTCGTATATGTATATATAAAGTATATCGTTGAAGTGTGAAAAGTATGAGTTATGTCATTTCTAGAAATCAGCAAAGAAATCTCACTGACAGAATATTATAGTATCTAAAAATAACAAGCACCGTAGATATTATGCCTACATAAATCAGTGAAAATATTATAGAGTTTAATTTATGACATAACAAATGATCAGTTATCGTATATTTTAAAATTGCTTATCTAAGGATACATCGTTTTGAAATATTAAAATGCAGAAAAGCTTAGCAGTGTTTTAAAAAATACTGACATTAAAATTTAAAAAATGTTAATGATATAAAATATATGTATAAATTAAAATTTACAAAAATACTTTAAAGTTAGCAAAATTATTCGTTAAAGTTAAAGAATGTTTTATTGTAGACACTTGTACAATATCTTACAAACAGTAATTCGTGTTTGTATTTATCGGATGTTATCGCATCTCTTACAACACTAGATAATTTTTTAATTAAATTGTACTGTATTTTTCTGATATAAAGTAATTAAGTTTCAAATTTCTTTCCTACAAGACATTTGTAAACATTATACTTTTAATGTTTGTAAATATGTATTTGGCCCTTAATCCGTTAATGAATATTTCTGAAAATTATTTTGATGTGTAAATTTAATATTAATAATCCTAATCAGCTCTTAACCCCCTATGATTGAGAATTGAAAGTAGTTAGATGCAATATGGCCTAAACTACTTACATTATAAAATATATTTTTCAAATAAGTATTTCTTATTATAATTATTATTTGGTTACCAGTCATCTGTGATAACACGTATAATTGGAATGTTGCTGAGAAATCCTTTAGAAGTCTATTTAAATGTGAAATTAGGTCCAATACTATATTTTCGTGTATAATTGAGATATAAAAATTATATGAAATATAATATAGTCTTTTGGCAGATAGATATTTCATTTACGCATATATAAACGCAGTATTTTTCAGTTAATAATAGCTGTTTTTCATGTGTGAAATAATACCTTATTTATAAATGTAGATTAACTCTTTTTTTTGTGTAGAATACATAAATCTGTTATTTAATGTAATGTACATGTAAATATATATGTTTGTGTATGTGTACATGTATATGTATAGTATATTACTAACGTTTGCATTATTTCCTGTCCTATACGATTTAATGAGGGTTTACCTGCAACTGAAAATATTTGCCTAATCAAACTATCGTTTTACTACGAAAGTGTGCTTCACTCTTATTCACTCTCTATTTTGCTTCGTGAGTAATATAAACTTTATTTTATTTATGTTGTACATGCTCTATATATTGATATTTCAATATAATTATTTAATATTATAAAGTGTACAGAATATAAACATAGCATTTTTTTAGAATAGTCTAAAAACATTATTATTCTTTTTTTACGGGAAAATGTTTTGCCAACACATTTGTAATAAAAATATTCATATAATTGTGTATATACACTCCAATGTATTTCTTCTTCTGCCTATATTACCAATTGATCTATGCCCAAATAACCCCCCAAAATAATGACAAATGTAGTTTACAAATATACTGTATCGATGATTATACAATAAAAGTAGTACAATATGAGTAGTACAATAAAAAGATTACTAGACTACGATAATTAAATTACATTTAAAAAACTTCATCAACAAAAAATAATTTTATATTCGTTGGAGACATATTCAATTTAATAGTTAGAAACTTAGAAATATTAGAAATTTATCAAATTAAAGTACTCGTATTAACAGGAACCACAATTTGAATTTTTATTAAAATTAAACAGAAATTCCCATTTTGAACACAGAAGGGTGAATATATAAACTGTTTTTCATTTAAATACAGGTCACTTTTGACAATTTTATAATACTAATAACGAAACGCCAAGAAAGAAGAGGATATGGGCCGTTAATAAAAGAACTTACAACCGGTGCCGTTGCAATTTTTTCCTTTTTCATGGAAAAGAAGGCCCGCTTCCAGACGCCTCGCATGCTTCCCTGTCTGTTATCGCCCGCCTCCTTAGAGTTGATTGTCCCATTTCGTTTACTCGTAATCATGTCGATCTAACAGAATGGTGTTCAACACATATCGTAACATATACAAACACAGTGAGTGCCTTAGATTGTAATTCTATTCTAATGATAGAATCAGCATAATCTAGCGTACACCGTTATATGTATAGTTGCAAAACCATAAACTAAATATTTGTTAAAAAGCCCTATATTTATTTAATCCAATAAGAATTTTACTAACAAAAAGTATGTGTATAAATTAAGTGTAAAATGAAATTACTCCTGTAAGTGCTCTCCGAATGTACTCACCTAACAATAAAGTATTATCTTAGAACTTATTGATGATGTAAATCGATTCAATTAAGGTTTAACAATAGTGACATTATTATGTGTATAAGTAAAACGTGTTTCTTTCCCTATAAAATTCTTTGACTCGTTTATTTAGGTTTAGTTTAAGCGCTGTTTAAGCACAACCTCTGACGGACGTCCGTAACCCTGACTTCGTTAACATTATATAATTCATTAATAGGCTTCGCTGTGTCTAAACGAAAGTTTTAATCCAAATGAGTTTGTGTATCCATAATCTTGGTCCATTTCAATATCTTGTTTAGTTTATATTATTTTATGTTTTAATCTATCGTTTATTTTTTTTAATTTGTTGGGAAGAAGTAATAGGCGGGTTTAAACCATATTAATTAAGCTAAATAAAGCTAACGATAAACTTAAATGTTGATGACTTGTAGATAGAGAGATTATAAATAACGTAAACATGTACATATATTTCAACTGGTCTTTTATTTGCGAAATATAACCAAAAAATTACTGTTTAATAGAATTTTTTATTATTATTTATAATAATATTTTCTGGATATATTCAAAATTAATTTTTATAGAAAGTTTTGTAAAACACTCTTGAGTTTAAAAACAAGGGAATGTAACAATTTTATTGATTTCACGGATTTCAGTTGATTACATTTCTAATTAAATTTAACAAGACTGTTATTGTTCAAGGGTGAGGAGTCCATGAACAAAAAACTGAGTATATTATTTGTAAAACAAAGTTTACATTAATTGTATTATTTCCTGCACGCGATTAATTAATTTATATTTTACTTTACTTTACTCACCTTCTTCAGATAATTCATTATAAGAAATTTGTGTTAGTATTTTAACAACACGAAGAAGACAGTCACGTTTTGATTGACATTTATATTTTTATTCAAAGTTTTCTTGTAAAAATAGTAAAGCGTTTAAAAACAGTTACATAAAATTATGAATAATTACAATGATGCCATATATATCTTACAAATATGAAGGTAATTTAACTAACAGAAATTCATCTCATGAAATATGTATTTTTACCTAAAACTTTCTACCAGTATGCGAACCCATTGTATCATCTCAATTTCAATATTACTGCTTATCCTTAAACTAGTCCTTAAAAAGCATATTCTGAAAAGTTCAATGATGTCTTTCTTACTGGGCATACATATGAAGAAGAAAATAACTTTTCTATAAATAGTATACACCACAGACAATATTAATAATGTACGAGTCCTATAGTCTTGTTTACAAAATGCCAGTTTCCTGAACCGCTCTAGATATATCATATTGAGCGAAAACTTACTTTTAGCAACGTTGTCATTTTCTTATTAATTTCAAAATTCAAATGCATACTAATGATTGTCTATAATTATGTTATCGAAAAAGTTTGTTCGGCTTACTATATTCTCGATACATTTTATTTAAAACTACAAACGTTAACAAACAATTAATTCCAAGAAATGGCATATAAATATCAAAATTATCGACTTATCTGTCTTTTTTTAGAGTGTTATACATTGTGTTATCTATTTTTCTTATTCGATATATAATGGATATCGAAAAAAGTTTGCCCTAATTGTGATGGCGGTAATAAATGAATTGAAACAAGTATCGATAAAATAGATTTTCTGTGACCTGCTTCAATACAATTGGGTCTTTTTTATTATATATTATCATAATTTATTTTTCGTAATCGCGTCTTAATTAAAATAATATATAACATTGACTTTGTGTATTTGATTGTCAGGTATTAGTTTATTTATATTTTGTCTCTATATAGCTACAAAACAAACTATATAATACAATTTATAATAAAACGAATTGTTATACCTTGTTAAAAGTTATATTAATTATACGAATTGTATTATTCGTAAAATATGAATCGTTCTTTTTACGTATAACATAGATTTACATATGAATTTTCATATAACAACCAGTCCCTACTTTATTATTAATTATAGTAAGTATATATCTAGGAAACTTACATATAATTAATTATTGTAAAACTAAGTATACAACAATAATTACTTTTATTTGAAGCTCAAAAATGGCAAAGACGATTGCATTGGCGTACTTTGTATGCATTCATATATAACTAAACGTTTTGTGTTATTTAGAAAGCATATATTCTTGAAAATTATGTCTAAATAATATATCTCCATCAAAAAATGAAGTAATTACATTGCTTCAGAATATTGTCTAGATAATGATAATAAACTACATACTTTAAATTATATACGCGTGTAGATGTATATAATTTTCGTATAAAATAATTATAAATGTGAATGTACAGAAAGAAAACGCATAAGGCCTAACGTTGCATATTATGGAAAATGTATCTTATTGCGTACCTATCTAAAATGTATCTATTTTAAGTCATATCTTTTACTTATAGAGATAAAATAAAACTTGATAATTCAAACTGATCTGCATGTAACTATATAAAAAAATCAAAGGGAAGTCAAAATGTGAGTGTATTATATAGTTAACACTAGGCTTATTCTAATAATGATTAATATGATGCAAAAAATAAATAATCGTATGAATAAATTAAACATGTATTAATGATCAAAACAGATATATATATGTATTTTTCTTATCGGTTAATAAAAGAATTCAAAATGTTAATTCATTAATTTTAATTATTTTTGAAAACTCAATATAAAAAAATAAGATTCTAATCGTCATTTTGTTCAAAAATGTTCATTGTTATAGCCCAGTAACGCGTTTAGTTTAAAACACAGTTAAATATTACATTTCGGGAGGATATTGTAGTCAAAATATACTTAATAAAACTGTTTTTATCTTATCACAGTTTTCGGCTAACATGTGTTATCCATCTTTGTGTGTAAAACAACTGGCTTATATCAAGCTCGATATATTTGCGTTTGGATAATCAAGAATAATAAATTATTTCATTAACCTTGTTTACTTCGGAGTCAACTTTTTTTCTACAAAAATGACATATGTACAGATTTTTATTCTATATAGGTTGAAGTAAATACTAAAAGAAATGAATAAAGTCTAATTTTTCTAAAATTTCAAATAATTAAAAAATATGTTAACAAAAAAGAAATTATTGTAATTATTGTGCAAAAAATTATAATTTAACTAAATATATTACATATTTTCCGCCAAATAATGCCAAGAATTTAAAGTGACAGGTAATTATAGAGGGAATTATAAAATATAAAACAAAATTTGTAAATGTTACTTGACGGTAATGTTATTTAAAATTATTGATTCAGTTGTCTAATTAGTTTTTTAATTTAGTAATTATTATGCTTGCAAATAAAATCTTTTTTTTTGTACAATGGTGTATATTACATAAATATAGTAAACAGATTTCATAGAAAATAATTTCGTTGAATTATAGGAACCTACAAATGAACATAAATAAATCCCCAATGCCTTGTTTGTCCATATATCGAATTGTTGTCGGTCAAAAGTTAACGACCATCTCGCATGGAAAAGATTGTAACTCATACATAATTAATAGATGCAAACATGTACATACATTGAATGTATAAATAAATTATCTTACGTAAAAAAATATTTCTCCGAATAAGTCTCTAGGTAGCCGAATCTGTTAGATTCGCGTAGAATTGATTATATGATTAATTTCACCATATCGTCTCAAATCGAGCTTCAAGAAAACACTAATTTACTTATACTAATATATACGATAGAAGAATAAGTTGCGTCAGAAAATAGTCTATATTCAATTTTTAAAGTGGTACTAATAGTGTGGCTTATAATAGCTAACCTTGCATATATTTTAAAATATTAAACAACTCAGTATCATAAACCTAGACGTATATATATATAATAAGCATTTTATTGAAAAATCTGATCAGAATAATACCTAGTCACATTTATTTAAGTAACGCATATATTTAGAAAACTCGTTTACCTAATTAAAATACATTTAAAATGTATAATTAAAATTTGATATTCATTATCAGGTAATTTAAAAATTAATAACTTAAATGCGAAAATTGAAAACATAAGATGTAATAGTAACTTTCGTGGTACACTTTATTAAAAACAAACTATTCATATATATTCCTACAGGCTAAGTTAGAATTATTCACTCTTGACAACTTAGTGACATCTCTTTTATGATCTGTTAGGGTTAATTAAACCTTTTATTTATATTCACCATCAAGGGTAATTTTATGTATGCTCATAATTTGCATGACTGAATTACTTGTTACTATAAACATGTTTCTAATATAGTTTTAAAAATTATTTAATACTTACGTTTAGGTGTAAAAATAATTTCCATGTATTTAGTCTTACAAATTTGAGCGATATAAAATTGTATTCAAAATATATCAATAATTTTAAAATAGTCCATGTCAATCAGTTCTATACATGGTATCCATAGCGGACAAGGCAAAAAGAAGTTCTCGATTAAATAAGGTCCGAAAACAGAAGTGGTAATAATCACAAAAAATGTTATCTTGCTGTATATTATGGAAACGGTAGAACCGATAGAAATGCGCACGTCGCACCTTTTATACTTTACTTATTTTATCAAATTATAGTAGCTTGAACAAAATACTGTCGTTGCAGTTGAAAAGCACATTTGCTCATCGGTAATTATTGTACTATAACAACAAAAAGATAACTGCAAAGCTAGTCGGACATTAACTTCGGATGAGTGAACTTTATTGAGATTAGCTCTCTTAGCACTAGACTCCACGCGCTTTTCAATAATATGAACAAATAGACTTTAACGTGTGTGACGAGCGTACTGAGAGTGAAACAAATTATGTACATATAATAAATATTGCACGACATAAATACAACCCAGCCACGTTGCGATTACGAAAGAACAATTGTTAATTCCAATTCCAGTAAAAATTGTCGGAATCTTCTCAGCTTCATGGGCAGCGAGATCCCTACAATAACCTTTATTTTACAGGTATTATAAAGACGTAAAACATCCTGACTGTCAACGTACAATATGACTTTTAATGAACTTTTAGTTACTTTGGAAATCGCCCACGTACGCGAATTTTTTTATATAAACCTAATCTTTTCCTAATGAACCAAAATATAATCTTGTTAGAAAAGCAGTCAAAATTGTTTTTTTTAAATCGTCAGTTTTATAAAAGTTAATACAGTTTATAAAGATATATATCTAAATGAATTAATTCTCAAAATAAATATATTTTAGTTTAGATTAATTTGTGTGTTTATACAGAATAAATAACCAATGTAATCATGTATACTTCTGTAAAAAGGTTAAACTGACATTTTAAATTGTCACAACAATTTTGACTCTTAGGAAAATGTTCAAGACATAATATGTTTTCTACAATGTAAAGTTTATAATTGTTTATTTATTAATAGATGTTGTTTTTATGTATTATTGAGCTTAATTTAAATATTTCCTTAATCTTTTAGATGTTGAGCTAGTAATCATAAATTTTATGTTCATTAATTCATGTAGGTATTTAATTGAATTTCCTTTTACAAAATAATTCCGAAATATGTAAAAAAAATGTTTTATTAATTAAAAAATCTAGATTATATTAAACAGTTATGAATATTTTTATAATATATATATAAATCCATATTCAACTTTAAACAATTATATTCATATTTTTTTAATATTTTAAACGATTATTTAAATTGATTTTAATTGAAATAATATTTAAATAAATGACTTTTAAAAATATCTTCAAAACGCATATCTATTTGATTCAAGTTTATTAGCCATAAATTGTAATATAATAGGTTCGTTTTATATATTTTTGAAAAAGATTGCATTTACGCTTTGCCGGGATATATACATACATATAAACAATTTTTCTTCATTAAAAAGTTACATTACAATAGAATTCGCCTATAACGACACTCCAAGGGACATAGCCAAAAGCGACGTTATAGATGAATTAGACTATTTTCCAATACATATACTTTTTTTTAAGATTATGCTATAT